>SMSR01016102.1:0-59405 GCA_019453355.1 Ceratina japonica | reverse complement strand
ACTGTTTATCGTCTGTTAAATCGATATCGATATCCGGAAGGTGGGAGCGGTGAAGATTCGCGTTTCCGCAAGATCCCACGCGAGACAGCGAGGCATTGTCTACCTGAACTCAGCCATGGGAAGATCACGCGTCCGGGCATGAATTACGTATCAGTACGGGGCACGGTAGGAAAGAGAGAAAGAAGAAAGAGTAAAAGGGAGGCATCTGGAGAACCACGAGAGCAGGGGGAGGATCTCTTATTAACGAGGAAGCGAAACAACTCGCACCGCGGTGCTAATCGAACGGGCATACAGAGCGCACAGTCGTTTCTGCCCGCGGTATCAACAGCCATCTTTGTAACCCCCGTGCCTCCGCGATTCTTCGCCGATGGGAATTTATCGAACCGAGGAGGAACGACGACTCTCTATCGCGACGAAAGTAAGGTATCACGCTTCGAGATTCTAACGAGTCAACGTTTGAGAATCGAATTAGAGACTATGGCCCGATAAAAGATTTTCGAATTCCTTAAAACCTCGGCCGATTCAATTTTCGATCGTCGAGCCTTGATCCAAGACTCGCGGACTCGATTCTTTCAGTGGTGCCTGGAGAACGGCGTCGTCCCTCGAATTTCCGTTCGCCAGGGACGTCGGAGAAACGAATGACGAGAGACCGGATAATCGAGAGGTGTAGCAAAGGATGAGGAAGAGGAAGAGGAAGAGGGAGAGTGGGGACGACGGCCGGCGTCGGCAAGAGGAGGCAGTTAGCGCGTGTTTACACGACAGCGCTATGTAGCCGGCGACCTCACAGAACAATCTCTCTCTCTCTCTCTCCTTCTCGACTCGAGCGAAGTGAACGTTTCTATTTGTCCGAACAGGAGAACACCTTTTCGTCTGCCTCGACCCTTGAACGCGTAACCCTCGGATCGGTCGTCCCGCGATCAACGTTCATTTTCCATATCGAGATTCAAAAATCAGTGCAAGGGACCTCAAAATCGCTGAACGTAATTTTTGACCAAAATCGCGGAATATTTGTCAATGCATTAAATACGGAAAGCTCTACGCACGGCAAATTATTAAATGACGTTCAATCGACGAATTCACGATTCTAAATAAAAATTCGGTCTATCCTGTTCGTAAGGAGTGCGAGATATACGAACCGGCAAAGGAGAGAGCCGCGTATTAAATCTAGGCGGGTGTTCTTTGCGAAACGCTACACCGGAGGAACATTGTCCCCTTCGCGGGACAGAATCGGGCTCGTAAAGAGGCAAAGTCGATTCGATCTGGTCGAGCGGGCGTGGATGCCGGTGCCCCTTTTACGATTCCGGATACGACGTCTAAAATGCGGTGTTTACAGGGTCGACGCCGATGAGAACGTTTTTATTAATAATTTTAGCCGAGGGGGTACTCGTAAAAGCCACCGGTTGGCACTTTTGTAAAGTCGGCCTCTCCGAACGATATCCCGCGGGACGTTCGGCCGGGCCCCGCGTCCATCGATATTAGGAGGGGCCTGCCGGTCGCGTTTATGGGATTCTAGACAAGAGTTTTACGCAGGAATCGCGTATCGCGGGATGATTAAACGATTACCGTAACGGAGAACGTTTAGGGCGTCGTTTCCAACAGTTTATCGTTGGGAACGACCGCGGCGAGGAATTCGGTGCCTCTCGCGACGTCTTCACTTCAAACCAGATTATTCGTCTTCTCTCCTTTGTGTTCGTTATAAAATAAATGCCGCGTGTAAATGAAATTATCATATACGATACAAATTCCCCCGCGAGGACGTCACGACGGACCCGGGGATCTCTTTCACTTCCGACTCTTTACAAAATCCCGGCCACAAAGGGAAACGAATTTATAATCGTCTCTCGGATTCGAACGCGTTTGGTAGCTATTTAACTCCGATTTCAATACGCTTTCTTTTTCGTGCGTGCCTGGCCGCCTCTCGTTTGTACATCGGCATAATACCTATTAGTCTATATTTTTGTCGGATAAATGGCGAGTAATGTATTCCGCCGTCTCCATTTGTCACGCGGCTCTCCGCGAAGGATTCAACGGGCGACCGAGTCCTCGCGTCAAAGGGGATTTCGAGACGCCTCACGTCGTCGCGGTGTCGTTGAAAAGGATCCGCGCGGAACGTCCGTTCACGGTCTCTGATTCTGTGTCAGGGGACAAATCGATACCATTTACCGTGATATCTCTTTATCGAAACGAGGAGAAATTCCAAGCGGAGGGAACCTGTCAGCGATATTAATTCCCGGCTGCGCGAGGAGCGGCTCGAAGAAAAAAAAAAAAAAGAAGAAGAAATATTTCAATAACGGACGGGAGGGATTTACCAAAAATCGTATCTGTCAGCCAAAAGTTTTCTATGTATCCTTTCGAGTCGTTACGCTCGGCGATATTTTACCATCCATAAAAAGACGATTAATCAGGTGTCTCTTCTCCCCTCTTAACGCCGATCTTTTTATACACGTTATATCGTCATACCTGCCGCTCATTTGTTAGAAATAAAAGTCTACCTGCGACTCCGGCACACCTGCACCCAGGAGAGGCCGAACTCACACGCGTGAAAAAACTTGTGCACACATCGCTCGATGCCCTCTATCGTCTCCCTCTGTCTCTGGCCGTCCGACTCTCTCGCCGAGTTACGACGTGTTTAACATATAAATGAAAATCGGGCCTATAAAAGTTTAACGCCCGCGATTATCTGGCTGCTCGACTTCTCCCACCCCTCTTTTTTCCGTCGCTCACCCCTTGCCAAGCCGCTCATTTACGGGCTCCCCCGGACCGGAGAATTCTATTTCGGCTTCTTTTCGTGCCGTTTATACGTAAGTTAACCAGAGCATTCGGGCTCTTAATCGAGGAACGACGCGATAACAAACCGCGGCTACCCTGAATACATTCATATGCCACACGAGATTTGGAAAATTAATTTAAACAAAAATCGAAACTTAAAATGGAAACGCACCTGCTGTTTGAGGATGAGCAACCTGCTCATCTCAATTTTGCCAGCGCCTCTCTTTCTAAGTCGACGGACTGAAGAGCGGACGGAACGGCGACGTATTATTTTACGTTTAGACCCTGTTCTGTCCCTGGGTCTTGTTGTTGTTAATTTCTGCTGACAAGTTTTCCTACTTTAAATCATCACACCGAGGGAGACGAAACTTCGTTGCAAGGCCATCGATAGGAAACTGAAGGAAGAACTGACCGGAAACGATTTCATGCACCTTCTTTTATTTCCCTTCTACCGTTTCCTTTTAACCGAGCATTCATCGATTCGTCGCATACCTATTAGCATGCTTTTCGAGCCCGAAATTCGGGGCTAGAATTCTTCTAATCGCTCGGATCGTTTCTACACGCGATTCGTCGCTGGTTCAGTAGATATAAATCTATAAAATAATCAACAACCATAAAAGAAAATGAAGAAAAGAAGTAGAAGAAAATATACGTAAACATAAATAGACATAAAAGAAGAAAAAAAGAAAAAATTGAAGATACAACTTCGACGTGTCACAGCGCATAGTGCATAATGCACATATGCAACATATAAAATAATAATATATGAAATAAAATATGAATTTTCGTAGAAAAACGAATAAAACGAATAAAATTTATATGTAAAGTAATATTCACGTTCGAAAAGGTTCTGAGTTCAGAAATCTGAACAGACTGTAGCAATCGCGAAACAATAGTGATGCGTGACCGAAGAAGAGCCGAGGACTGGATGAAAGACACTTGGCTCGTCTCCTACCTGACGATTTCTAATCCCAGTTAAGAGGCGAGCCGGTCCATTGGGAGGTATCTTTCCTGTTCAGCACAGGGAGCCGTTTCTACGTAATTTATTGCTTCTGAATCTCGACATTGTTCTAAAATTTCCGATACGAACGGGAGAAACGAAGCGGAGAGAGAGAGANCATACTTATTAGCATGCTTTTCGAGCCCGAAATTCGGGGCTAGAATTCTTCTAATCGCTCGGATCATTTCTACACGCGATTCGTCGCTGGTTCAGTAGATATAAATCTATAAAATAATCAACAACCATAAAAGAAAATGAAGAAAAGAAATAGAAGAAAATATACGTAAACATAAATAGACATAAAAGAAGAAAAAAAGAACAAATTGAAGATATAACTTCGACGTGTAACAGCGCATAGTGCATAATGCACATGTGCAACATATAAAATAATATATATGAAATAAAATATGAATTTTCGTAGAAAAACGAATAAAACGAATAAAATTTATATGTAAAGTAATATTCACGTTCGAAAAGGTTCTGAGTTCAGAAATCTGGACAGACTGTAGCAATCGCGAAACAATAGTGATGCGTGACCGAAGAAGAGCCGAGGACTGGATGAAAGACACTTGGCTCGTCTCCTACCTGACGATTTCTAATCCCAGTTAAGAGGCGAGCCGGTCCATTGGGAGGTATCTTTCCTGTTCAGCACAGGGAGCCGTTTCTACGTAATTTATTGCTTCTGAATCTCGACATTGTTCTAAAATTTCCGATACGAACGGGAGAAACGAAGCGGAGAGAGAGAGAGGTGGTGTTTGGGTCTGAGGATCGAGGCGCACCGTGGGTCCAGGCCTACTCGCCGGGAAAGGGACGACGGTTCTCGTCGAAAACGTAATTAATCAAGCTCAAATGCGGTCTAATGAGCTTGTAGCGTACAGATGGACGGATGGACGTTCCACGAATCGACGATCTAATAGCGCCACGTCGTCGACTGTATACAAGCCTCTGCGAGCCATCAGACATCATCAATTCGTATCTCGCAATCAGTTATGAAATCCCGATGAAATTCCACGAGGAAGCGGCTAGATTCCACGACGAATCGAAAACTGTCTACCCATCAATTCAAACCTGAAATAAGATACGTCGAGAACAATCGCCGATCGAATTTCGAGTTATCGACTCGCGACAAAGTGGAATGGGAACGAAAAATTCAAACCTGAAATAAGATACGTCGAGAACAATCGGTATTCTCTATCACTGATTCACAGGAAACCGATGAAGGGACTCTTCTGGGACTCGTTCGTAAGAATGCGAATTTTAATGCGTCGTGCGACACGCGCAAGTGTTCGCGTGCAGACTCGTCTTTAAGGAACGATGAAAAGGCGAACGGTCTTCATAGTCAGGACGGGTGATACGGGAAGGAGCTGGTTTACGGAGACGGAGACGACTGAAGTGATTCTCGGTAGATGCGTGTCGGACGCGTTCTTCTCGCGTGCTTAAATTTAGAATACCGGTACCCTCTCTCTTTCTCTAGTACTCTTCTCTAACCGCGAGACGACTGAATATGTATCTCGAGTGCACTCAAAGACACGAGTACGAGCGCAAGTGCTCAAGTGGAAAAAATCTGATTTACCATTCCATTCGCGCGTCTATCGATTCTACTGCGATCGAGTCGTTCATTACTGGATTCGCCGCGTTTATTAGAAAACTGAACGAACGCCGCGTACAGTATTTTAAACGTCGAAGGTTGAACGGATTTTTTGACGATCGGTAATTACGATCGAGGAAAATAGAACAGAGAAAGAGAGAGAGAGAGGCCGCGGGTTTCGCAAGGGTTCGTATTGTAGGAAACGACTACCGCGGAATGCCGACAATCGAGGAACGAGCCGCGCGCGGTGGCGTGGTCAGATTTTTTCACGGGCGCGGCGAAGATTTATTGGCCGGCGAAGTTTCCACGAGGGGCCCCGCGATACGATCGGTGTTGCTCCGTGATTTATCATTCGCCGTGCTCGAATTCGACGTTGACGATTATTACGAGCGGACGGAATACGGAATACGCGAGTGACCGTGTGGCGCCGCGCCGGTTGCGTGTTGGGCCCAGCTGGCCAACTTCCATCATTTGCACCCACGCCTCATCGTTCGCGGCTTATTGGATTATCCGTGGCGAATCGTAAATCTCGTCTCGTGTTGCCGATTCGCCATAAACACCCTTTTGCTCCCCGGATGCGCCGCGGCGGACGCGGTTACACGCGTATTTCGCTACCATTCCGTAAACAATCCTCGTTAGACGGTAAAATAGTTTCTGTGATCAAGGGAATACGGAGCGCACGGAGGAGAATCAATTGATCCGAAAGGGACCGGCGGAGGATTCTGGGAAGCGTAGCGGCGTGAAAAATTGGGAAAACGGTCAAGCGGTTGCGCTCGGGAAGCCGACGGAGTGAATCGAGGCAAAAGCGTCGAAGGGGTGAAGAATAATAATTACTGGGGTTGCGGGGGTGAAAAGGTGGAAGGCGCTAAAGCCAGCGGGGAAGAGGAGGAGGAGGAGGAGAAGAAGAAGAAGGCTCGAAGCTACTCGAATGGTCGACCGACAAATGCCGGGCCAGAGGGAAGAAGGAGGCACCGAAGGAGGAGGAGGCGAAACGGCAGAGGAGGAGGAGAAGCGATGGCGTGATAAATGATCGAGTATTTAACACTCTTTACGGATTAGCATATAAACTACGGGCAGTCCATAGATCTTCGTGGCAACGCATTAACGGACGAGAAGAAGAAGCAGCGGAGAACCAGGGGATGATCCCTCTCTCCCTCTCTCTCTCCCCTTCTCTCCCCTCGGTCGCTCTCCTCGTCCCTCTGAGCGTAAGCGATCTTTCTGCGAATCGACTCGCCGCGCGAGTTATTNTCGGTCGCTCTCCTCGTCTCTCTGAGCGTAAGCGATCTTTCTGCGAATCGACTCGCCGCGCGAGTTATTGTTTTGCGGTTCTTCCACCTTCTCCTTCCCTTTTGTCCGTCGATCTCGGCCGGTCGAGCATTCGTCGTGAATTCGAGTCGCGAGCATCGCGAAAACCTCGTTAATCCGACGATAACGAACGAGCTTCGTTACGCGCCCGAGATACCTGTCGAGATAGCGTTTAGCGAGGGATTAGGGGCCTCCGCGAACCGCGTAATTATTTCATCCTAATTGATATTTCTGCGCGATTAAGATCCGACTCCCCGTTTCGCGAAACCCAACGACCGTTGACGTAACCGAGGATTCGATCCCGAGATATAGAAAACGCCGTTTGAGATCGACGCGGCAATAATTTAGTTTCCCGTTTCTGGTAAGAGCCACTTCCGTCAAAGATCCACTTGTGGGAACTTGTATTCCGCAATTAACTCCCTTGTAGTTTGTGCCCAGGGGTGGATAATGGTCGGATCACCCCTCGGAACCCCTTAATCGGCTGCTAATAAACCCGACGAGGAGAAAATGACGCACACGGATAAAAGAGATTCGTTGATTAATTGATTAGGGAGGCGCCAATGTCCGCCCTGCGCATTATACACGGCTATACCCGGTCATTATGGGGCGCTCACCCACACGGCTGCGTTCTTACACACGTTGGATCAACGCTCGTGAAGAGTTACTTCTCAATCTCGTATACCGCAGATTTTTGTGCAACGTGAATTTCAGAAAACGATCGGCCAACACGCGTCATATTTTCCTGCGACCCGCCGTCTATTCATGTATGTACGTAATTACGAATGTGCATACACAATTGTCTTTCGTACGTGTCACGAGTACGACTAGAAATACAACTTGTAATTATAACACCAGTTAATCTTAAGTATCGAGGTAAAACACTCGGGTCTAGATACACCTGTCATTTAAGCCGACCGTAACCGATGATTAATTAATTTTTACCAATAAAACGCGTACGCGACCGCGTCATCTGTATTCTTATTGAGAAGTCGTCCGAAGTGTTGAGATAAGAAGAAACTGCATCGAGCGAACGGCTCAAAGAAAAGCCTTATTACACCGAACTTCCGGGCAATCTGGACCGGACTCATTTTATTCCCTCTCGGTAATAACCGAGGAGACGACATAGTCGCGATCTCGTTGACGAGAAAGTCGCAGGAGCCGGGTGTCTGAGAGCTCGCGCCGTTCCTTTTCCCCAATTAGCGTCGAATCGGGTAAGCGGAGTCCGCCGAGCGGAATTACCGGGGAAAATTGAGCCCGGTGTGTTTGGACGAGTCTCAGACGTCGTCGTCGGCGGCGGCACGCCACGAGAATAGCCGCATCACCGCGGGGACCGGATCGTCATCGGGATCCAAACGCGGGAGGATTTGTTTCCACGGTGGAAATGGGAAAGCAACCGCGCAATCGAAACAAGCCTGAGGACCCTACTAAATCGTTGAATGGTACCGCCGGTACTGATGTTTACTCGGCACGCGGGTGGAGGGCAGGAGGCCGGTTCCCGGTAGGCATAAAACCCGACTGATGTGCGCCAACCGGAGCTCAGATCAAAAGACTCGGCTTTCAAACAATGTTCAACGCGTTTCCACCGACGCGGGCCTCTCCACTCCTCGCCCGGCTTTTAATGAAACCGACAAAAGGTCGTTCTCGAATGGGACCCAGGTGCGCGACCGCGCCAGAATGAAAAAAATCGGCATTGTTACCTCGCGAGAGGTGGAGAAAAGGATTTCGCGCGATATATTCCCCGATCGGGCGTGCTTTCTCGGTATGCATATATACTCTGTTTAGAGAGGCGCGAAATGACCCGCGAAGATTCGTGCTCGAAACAATGGCCGCCGTGTAGCATTAACGAGACCGAGACCCGAGGTTGACAATATTGTTTTGTGGCGAACACGGCGGTGGTCACGAACCAGCCGCCTCGACGGTTTCACCGCCGGGATATTTATCGCCCTCGCTCCGTCTTCCATTCTCTTTCGCGCTCGCACTATACATAGTGCCACGGAGTCTCGCTAAATAGTTGCACGACGAGCTATACACGGTGTAACGATCGCGAGAACGGACTCGCTCGTCGTTGCTCAAGGAAATTTAATCGAACAAATTCCTGCGTCGGAACTCCGACGTTCTCATCGATTCAATATCTGCACGCATACGTCCGTTTGGATCTTTTAAAAGTCATTCGGTTCGATAAAAACTCGATAGCCTCGATATAAAAATGGTTTTCCGATGGAGGCGGCGCGAGTAACACGCGAGCGCAGGTGTGGCACGCGACCGACGCGAATCTCACGCAACGCGAACGACGACGACGCGGCGCGGAGGTACTTACAGGATGCACACGCGGCGCGTGTTCGCCGAGCGGTTCGACGCCGGCCTGGCAGCGAAGTCAGGTAACACAGTGATCGCGGCACTCTTACCTCCGTGTCCCTCTGTAACGCGATATCGCGTTAAACCGTGCCCTTTCGCCTCTCGCGCCTATTTCCTCTCGACTTTTTTCCACGAGCCTCGCCACCCAACGCATTTCGCGTGCCATTCTCCGTCCCCTGCTCCCCCCGCGTACTAAATCGACCGTAGGGTTCGACTCTAAACGAATCTCGATCGCCTTTGTTTGACTTCTAACGTACAACAGATATTTGTCAATTACGAGAGTCTTTTTTTTCGTTCGAAACGAGATATTTTCAGAGTTGACAATTTTTACTAGGCAATAAATATCGTCGTAAAATCGTTTCTTCAAAGGAAAAAGTGGTACCGGGAACGGGCTAACGATTTTAATAACATTATTAAGAGAGACGGGGAGCGTAGGGGACAGAGAGTGGGGAAGGCAACGGGTGCTCGAATGATTTGTGGCGTGCGGGCCCTGGCAAATTGGACAATTACAGGGAGGAAGCGCAATGCTCGGGACGTTCGGCCGATTCGGACCCCGGGTGAGATCGCATCGGTCGGATTTGATTGAATCCGGTGGGAAACGAAGGCGTTCCTTAATTGCGGGGACAACAATTTATCCCTCGTCCGTCACGCGATTCCGCCCGAAAACGCTTGTTTCGCGATAGGAATCGACGTCAGGAAAATGGATAAAGCGATCGGTTACGAACGGGTGGCGAACGATTCATGGTTCTCGCGTGAATCCACGATTACAGATAAGGGGTATCTGGCCCGATCGACACGGACGGCCCGGAATCGACGGTCCGAAGATGTCCAGCGGAGAACAAATGAGGGGCATTTGTCAACGCGGAAGAAACTGAGCGACAGGTGAGGAGGGCACGGATTTCGTTCCACGTACGCGGCGGATTCATTGTACGCCGGGCCGGCGACTATGGCATAGAGAGGGTTTCGTTGAAAGCGAGGTGGCGTTCGAACGGAACGAATTCATGCAGATGCGGCGAGGTTTTTCTTCGAGAAGAAAAGTGGCACCGTATTACGAATTCACCGGGCGATCTGGTACCATTATACGCTAAGGATACTAAATCACTGCACAAAAGACGTAGTGGCGAGCCTTCGGCCGTTCCGATCTGTCGTGACGCGAATATTAAAACAGAGGCGATTCTCTTCGACCAATCAGCGTATAAAGTAAATCGATAAAAATCGTCGTCCGAAGCGACGCGATATTTATATGAAAAACATGATAATGAAGTACGAAGAATAATTAGCATTTCTATCCTCGCGCATAGATGATCCCAGGAAGTTTGACGGTCACCGAACGTGTTAGAGTTTCCAGTCGCGAAAGGGGAAAGTACTTCGGATCGCAGCGCGCGATTACAATTACACTGGCACGCGTTTAAGCATCGATCACTTTTGAAAATAGGAGGCACAGTAGATGAGATGTCGCTCAGGTATAGTGATAAAATCACAAAGAGCGGAAGAGAAAGAACGAAACGCACTCGATGAGAGGCGAACGCGCGGCTGGCCCGATCATTTTTCATCGGCGATCGCATTAATTATCATCAGATACTTCGATCGCTCGAGCTGGTCATTAAAAACGATCGATTAAAGAGGGGGAGAGAGGTCACACTCGGCGACCGTTAACAGCGTGGCCAGGCGTACGTTTAGTACGATCGATTAAAGATACCCTAATGATTCTCCCCGTAATTCCCCGTTCCCGATATCTCATTTATCATTTTCCATTGCGAATGCAACGCGCGCGGATACCGGTAAAATTCGCCCGGCGGAGTCGTTCACCCGAATTTGCATTTCAATCGAATCAGGGATCGGTCAAAAGATTTCGTTCCTGGTATTAGTGAGCATTTGTACAAAGTATCTTTATATTGGATCGACGCGTTTTAACGGTACCTACCGCTCTCTGCCCGATACGCCACAGCTGACTTTCATACAGGTGCACTATCATGCAAATTCTTTCGCCGAAGAAGCACGTGCTTTTTTAATTACATATTCTTACATACGAATCGATCGGCGGAACAGTACGCCTGTGATTTCCTTGTGCAGTGCACTGAAACTCTGTTTGCAAAAAAAATTGTACGTATTGAAATCGTCTTTAAGTATATCTTAAATGTAATGTATTGTAAAAAATATGAAATTCTAATTAATAAATTAATAGAAACGAATCTTAGAATTTTTATTTCACTGTCCTTAACCAAAGTTCNGAGAATATTTTAAGTCTAATGTATTGTAAAAAATATGAAATTCTAATTAATAAATGAATAGAAACGAATCTTAGAATTTTTATTTCATTGTCCTTAACCAAAGTTCAATTCTTAAGCGAAGAACTACAATTTAGTTTAAGAATCTCTGCGTCGTAAAATGTATGTCAATAATTTAATATGCGCGCTAATAAATGTTAAGAACTGAGGAACACGGCCGATTTAGCTTAGCTGTAATAGAAGTCGAACAAACGTGACGATAGAAGCCGAACAAAGCGTGAGGCACGAGAATCTATAAAGCGATGCAGATCTACTCATACACGTCTGTGCTATAAAACGGGAAATAGGTAGAGGTACAGAATCTTGGTCCAAGCGGACGGGGTGGCGAACACGGGCAAGTTATGGCTGTTACATCCGCTTCCGTCCCACGCTCCCATATTCTGGCTCGGTTACTTACTGCCCGATACTTAACGGTTTACGACGCGCGATCTTATCAACCCCTTGTCGATGGTTTATTCCTAAGGGCTCGGGACTACCGTTTCTCTCTGTACTAGGTGAAAATTCTTCAAAATCTTTTCACTACCGATTATCCGGCGAGGAGGAACATTCCTGTGGTCCGGAGAGCCACTTAAGCAACTCCGAGACCGCTCGTTCTCCTCGGGTGATAAAAACCGCGTAAAAAGTAAGGCGATCCCCGGACGATAACGCTTCTCTATCTTCTCCTCTGCTACCCGTTCCCTTCCCGTAGAAAAAATGTAGCTACCGTGTCGTTTAACTCGAAACAGTAGCTCCACTCGTTCAGGAATACCGAAGGATCGATTCGCGTTCCAATTACTATAAAAAAAACTCGGAGCAACGCATGTTCCGCGGGTAAATTTAAGACGACGTGTAGAGGACTAAGCGTTGTAAAATGAGATGTTCAAAGCGCGCGGTACGAGCGAGCTCAAAGCGGGAATACCGAAGACGTTAGAAAATTAATTAGAAGACTATGAAGATGAAGAGGACTCTAATTATGCCTTTGCTCCGTCTCCTACGTGGGACAGCTCGTAGCCTGGTTTATCGAGCGAAAACGATGTACAAAGCGCGGCACGTGCTTCATGCGAACGGGGAAACGCAGGGCCCCCGCACGCGTCCACAGTCGATTGAACTCGATTCCAGGATTCGATCCGACTTGTACACACGTTGTAAAAGGCTTAGCGGCTCGATACACACGCGGTTTACTTTCGCACAGGAAGAGGTTTATGCACGCGAAATTATGCAGCGAATGGTATACGTTTCCTAATTAGACCGACCTTGCGATCGAATGCATAATGAAACGAGAATGTTGCATGCGAACTCCACCGTTGTAACACGTTCCTTCGTTCTCTATTATTTACTCGTATCCACGCGCGGTTCAAAGCATTTTCGACATTAGAACAAAATGAAAAGACAGGAAAATCGATTAAAAAATTTGCTTCCTTAAATAAACTTTGAAAGTATTTCTCTGAAGTGTCTGGGGGCGGAGTGCATCTCTTATTTCCTCGTTTCCTTTTCCTATATATAAATCTGGAAACGAGGGGTCTAATATCGAAACGGGGAGGTTTCCCTATATTCATCTAAAATTATCGACGGACCACCGAATAATGCGACCACGTGTACCAAAGGGTGACTTCGCCTAAAATTATCTCGTTTCAGTAAATGCTTCGACGGATTCAATATGGGCTGAACGAGCTCACCCCTTACCCTGATCCTTCGACACCAGACCATATTTTAATCCTCCTCCCTGGAAGGTAAGAACGATACGATTTAACATATGCTTCCTACGACTGAGAGAAGACCAGGACATACATGTTACTAATTCGAACCCTTTCGACTGCAAAATCGACTGTTTAATTGACGTGGTCGTGTGGAAAGAAGGGTAAAGGGTTTGCATCGAACAATTTTTGTAAGACCGCGAGTCTCCAAGGTTCTTTTTGCGACGCACCCCCCCAAGTTTCATTTTCGTCTAGACGAACTCCCCCGGTTCCCGGTATCTCTGATATTTATAATCGCGAAACTCGCTCGCATTAAAAGGCCCGATTCTCGGATTAGCGGAAGCGAGGCCAGCCCGGTCTTAGATCTCGGTGCGAGAGACGACCGACACATGTCGTGTCAAAACCCGGGCCGTCCCACCCTCCCCGGTGCCTCACCCTCTCTCTTTCTTGTCCGTCGCGACGCGTCCCGTCCCTCCCGGCACTCGATCTCTGCTTACCATTTTCCGTTCTCCGTTTTCAAACGTTCCGTAAATATCCCGAACGACATCGAGTCATCGAATTCGAGTTTCGTCATCGCCCGATTTATTGCGACACAGTTTTTCCGGTCGGACACAGGGAGAGAATCCGTCGGCTCGGTCCCGGCCCGCTCCGAGTCGCAATTAAGCAAATGACGCGTCCCACGCGCGTCTCCCCATTTCTTTCCGAGAGCGTTAAACGCGAAACGAAATTAATTTCGTCGCCGAGACGTTTGAAGGAGATAATTGAACGAACGATTCGGGACACGCGCTATTTCTTTTGAATCTTCACGGTCTCTTTCAGAGAGGCTAGGGGCTGCGCTCGTCTCAAATACGATTTCCGTACGAATAACGAGGGCAAGTACGCGTACACGGAACGTACTCGGGAGTAACCCTAATTTCTCGCCAGCTGCCGGCCATTATCTGTAATTTGTAAGGAAGTGAGCAACGTCCACTGTCACCCGTTTGCGGAATTCCGCGCGGAAAAAAGGCCAATTGCTCGGAAATAAATTGCCATCGCACTCGCACCGGCCCGCCTCTGTTTTCCCGAACAAAGGATCGACACCTGCAATCACGGAAGTGCTCGACCAGAAAGATCGCACATCAGATAATAAAGTACTCGTGAAAAATTCTGCGGCCCGTGTCGTGTACGTCTTTTTTAAGGAAACTGTTTTAAAACGTCAAAATGCTTCCGGGGTAACGGCTTCGTCCTATCGCACCGAAGCGATCAGAATTTGCGACAATGAGTTCAAAGATCTTTAATTTTCCCGATTGGCACTGAGGTCAATACACTATAACCAGAAGGGTTCGAGAGAAGGAAAGAAATTANGTCTTTTTTAAGGAAACTGTTTTAAAACGTCAAAATGCTTCCGGGGTAACGGCTTCGTCCTATCGCACCGAAGCGATCAGAATTTGCGACAATGAGTTCAAAGATCTTTAATTTTCCCGATTGGCACTGAGGTCAATACACTATAACCAGAAGGGTTCGAGAGAAGGAAAGAAATTAATTTTTCTGTTTTACAGAAACGCTTGATAGATGAATCAATGTCCCTCGCGTGACGAAACCGCGAGATGGTCCCGTTCANCATTTTTCTGTATTACAGAAACGTTTGATACGAGATGAATCAATGTCCCTCGCGTGACGAAACCGCGAGATGGTCCCGTTCATTTAAGAAAAATGACTCGGTTCGATACGGCTACCAGAGAGACGGAAGGGTTGGAAGGCGACTCGTAATGGACGAGCAGCGAGGGTACAAAGGACGATCTGAGATAATCTCCTTTTGTGGCCGCGAGTTGAATCGCGACGCGACCAGACACCTTTGTGCCCGGTTTCGTCTGAATAACCCGTGGGGAGAAGAGAAGAGGATTCCGACATTTGTCTCCTCTTTCGCACCGAGGAGACGGGGGGGACGCGAAGAGGAGGAGGAGGAGGACGCTTTACATACATATGAACACGGCCGGGAGTGTACGTTCACGCGCGAGACGTACGCGCGAACGTGGACCGTGAATGAATACGGGCGACACTTGCACCCACATGATTCATTGAAATTCAAATGATATCTCGACGACGACGGGGAAGAGGAAGGAGGAGACGATGGACCGGAGCGGTGTGTGCGTGATGCGTTTTGTCTGTCAGGCCGCGAGAGACCCCATGGAAACGCGCGTGCTTAACATATATGCTTATGGGTCTCGGCGGAGATATTCATTATAATAGCGCACGGACGTCGTGTAATATAATGCAGCTTTGGTATGCTAACCGGGGTCAAAATATAACTCTCCGAGGCGTCGAGATTCGTGTCGGTCGTTTGTCGCGACCGCGATGGAGACATCCCCCAATTCGAACGTCGTCGCGTTCTTTTATTTCTGCTCCGCGGATTTTATACCATTAAGAGAAATTATAAATCGTTTTCTAACGGTAAAAAAGGATATAAAGAAGTCTCGTGTACGTCTCGATTTCGATCGGAACCTGTTTTAAGATTTCTACGCATTTCACTGGACTCGTTTCCCGACAGAAACAATGTTTTCGCTTTCGAGGCGTATTATACAAATTGGGCTAAGAATTCTTTGGCTGACATCCTCCGCGGAACGGAAACGCGAAATTGCTGTGGAAATCTGATGTTCGAATTGGCGTAACGAAGCAATTTGCCTAAACAGGAGCGTCGCGATTCCATCGATATGGTTTCAGGCCACGAGATGACTATCTACGCGAGTCGCGAGGAATGGTCACGACAGAAATCAACATGAACATCGTATTCTGCTCACGCGACCAATGCCAAGATAATATCGACTGACGTCTCTCTTTTCGATGCATCTCCACAATTACACGTGTGTGTTCAGTGTTCATTTCAGGAATATCGAGCCACGAGATCGCACGATAGATACGTATCTCGAAATTGATACTAAACGCGCAAATCTGTAGCGTGTAATTCATTCGTCTTCGGGTTTAAAAAGAGGAGACTTCTGCCGATCGGTACAAATGTAGGTAGCTAATAGCCACATTTACAAGCTGATCCAATTATTGTGTAAACACGGGATCCGCGGATCGATACAAGTGCACGTCGCTAAAAAAAAAAGGAGATCGTTTAACGAGTGGCGCGGCGAGGTAAGTAGATTAAGTCCGGTTGCGAAGACGCAACACGGTTCGCAATTTCGCGGCTCGTTCAGACGCCCCGGCAGCGGCAGCCTCTCCTCCTCGTTCCTTTTGAAGAGGCTGCTGCTGGCTTCCCGAATGCAGGAGAATTAACAAACCGTTGCGAAGGGTGCCACAATAGGAGCGAACCCATTCTGTTCTTCGTGCGTCCAATAATCATCTCGTTGCACCGTGCAGTAATTGCGCTTCTGCATGCATGGGCCTGCTAATTGATCAATAATGACGCCGGCTGCACGGGAAAACGAAAATCCGGAATCCGTGAAAGAGGGACATTGATTGACCGGTCGCCCCGTCTAGTAATTAATGCCTCGCATCTTGTTTGAAAATTCTTCTACGGAAAGGAGACTTTGATGTGCAAATTAAAACAGTAATTAAACAATCTGGAAACCGGCTCCTTTTTATACTTTTTCCGTTACCTACTAACAATTATTCTCTGTCTAACCTGAATACAAACGGAAACGCCACCGGTCGGAACGAGGGTCTGTCCCCATAAAAGTTTCGCACCCGCAATTTGAGACGATCGACGACAAGTATAAACGCGCCGACGCGTTTGCATAATGATAACGCATCTGCATAATCACGGTGATAACGGATCCACCGGTCGATACCGAGTTACAAGATCCAAAGTTGTTCGGACAGGCCCACGCGCACACGTAGACCGCGCCGCGTTCGTGGGTGTGCACGGACGCGGCGATGTAAGAAGGGCCGGTGCACGCGTGTGTACGTGGTAGGTGAAATACCCGACAATTTGCAGGTTTACGAGTTATTTCACAATGGCTGCAAAGTATAGTGGTGGAGGGTATTACGCCGAGCTATGGTGCCTCGGTCAGTGAACGACGGCGGAGATGCGCGGAGAGATATAGTCTATAGTTCAGTTTGAAAACGGTAGCCCTACCGAGTCTCGTTGAAGCCATTCAGGAATTTTCGTATCGGAAAATTGATTGGGGTACCATAAACATCGTGACGTAAAAATTGAAAAATTTTTTGATACTCTTCTAATAAATTAGAACATTATTTATGACTGGAAGGAAATGATTGTTCGCCGAATGTCCGTGACGAGGGAAAGAGCGATTGGTTCGGATCGATCGGGAAATGCGTGGTTAAATTTGGTCCGCGTCAGAACGCAGGGAGCAAGGGAGCCTCTTCTCAAGGGAAACCACCATCTTCGCTAAGAGGAAAGATTAAAGACCCGGCGCGTACGCCCCCACCGGAATGATGGATGCGATCCGTGAGACGCCGGGCGCCGCTCTTCGAGTAGGTGGAGACTTCCATTTTCATTCCTCGGCTCTCGTTCCTCTCTCCCTATCGTTTCGCGTTCCGTAAGCTTTAATCAGCGACTCGCGCAGGCTCCGTGAACCCGATAGAACAGCCCCTGACGAGTCGAACGCGTATCGTAAATTCGAGAGATTCGCCGGAGACGAACGATCTCGGCTACCGGCCGAAGGAATAAGAAAGGATTCAATTTCGAAGGTCAAAAGAAAGAAAGAGCGTAAGACGCATTTTCGTGCCCCGACGTTTGTCGTATGAACGGAACAATCTAAATGGTAATTCGACACCACACCCTCTTCGCAAAAACTGAAAACCAGCATCGAGCCGGTCCAGCGAAATCAAAGAGGATCGATAAAAAACCGAAAGCCGATTCAAGTGTATCTCACCCCCCTTTCTAATTCTATATTAAATAATGTTCATTTTCTTTCTCTTTTTCGTTGCACTTTCTCAATCTCTTTCTACCTGTAGACACTAGCTTTATCCGTACCTTAGATCATGCACAATGACACGGAGGTAATTATCTCCCGCGCGTGCAGAACTAATAATTAGCTCCCATCGTTGCATTAATTAAAGTCCCCGCCAATCGTACGGGTTTCTTTCCCGCCACCTCTCCCGGCAGCGGTAATTACGCGTCCCTTACGCCGCTAACCACTGTCCCGCAAAGGGCGACCGCTTTACACGCCCACGATACTCGCGCGAGACGCCTCCAATGCGCGCGACCGCGATACATGCCGGGAATTGCTTCTCAACCCCTTCACGAACTAACTTTAAAATGCCTGATTCTCGACTTACTCTTGCGAATCAATCTTCAGGCCATAGAAGTGCAATTATTCCGCACAATTTTCAGTACCATGAGACACCAAAACGTAAAAGACATTCACAATGCATAGTAAATATAAATGCTGCATGCAATGCGTAAGACTACAGAAAATATTGAAATAAGCAAGACACAGGCACTGCAGTACTTGAATGACGAGACAAAAGTATTTATGTATATGCTAAAAGAATGACCTGAAATGCATTTTATCAATTGACACTATAAACGTTCTCTTTAGGACAGAAATCTATAGTCCATAAATACTGACGGCAACGTTTACAACGAAGGTAATAGTTATCAGTACTTGCCTGACGCACCTGTTTGAACTGCTCTTCGAAGCTCCAATTGTTGTTCTGCTGCTGTTGATTCGACGTTGATGCATTGTTCTGGGAGTTGTTGCCGTCTCGAGGTTCGCCGCCGCTCCTCCCGCTGACCGGCGACGATTCGCTCGAATGCGAGCTCTCTGATGACGTTGCCTGATTTCCGATACTGCTTCCCGCAGCTCCGTTGCTTCCCGGAGGTCCGTTGCTTCCCGCACCTCCGCTGTTTCCCGCAGCTCCGCTGTATCCCGCGCCTCCGCTATATCCCGCGCCTCCACTGCTTCCCGCTCCTCCAACATATCCCGCACCTCCGCTACTTCCCGCGCTTCCGCCGTATCCCGCACCACCACTGCACCCCGGCTGAGCATGGCCGTTTTGCAAGTGATGCTGCGCGAGTAACGGATGCGGTGACTGTAACCCGAAAGCACTTAGTGGGAAACCGTTGCTTATCGCTAGTTGCAGTGCCTCCAATCCAGTCTTAGGGGTCGCTTCTGTAGGTACCTGCGGCAGAAATACGAACGTCTGTTTTTTATTTGATACGCAAACGAGTCGCGAGAGAGAGGGATCAATCGGGAGATGTGTTAAATCAATAAAAAAATAAGTGGTATTAAGGACTCCACGGACTCTCTAGTTAATTGAGCGTGCAAAGTAAAATGTTCAAAATCATTGCCCGATTAGTATAGACTATGTTTATTAAATTTATTTATGAATTTTAGTATTGTTTTAGTTGATATTAGTATAAAGGTAACAATGTTAATGTTTTTGTTGCTTGAACATTAAATATCTTTTAAATTAATTCGGCTACCCCTCATTTCCATTCAATAATTGGAAAGTAGAAATCTACAACTTTTAGATCTCGATTTTGCATTAACATCTACAGTGTTTTTGTGCAGTAATGTGTTAATAATATTATACGTAATAGTAAGCTACACACAATACAGCTTGTAAGACGAAGCAATTTTAAGTATTTTTTTCTCGAAAATGAGTTCGATAATCGGAGTTGTAAAAAATTCTACAATATTTTTTGTTATTTCAAGAATCAAATATATTTTTGTCATAACGATATCCAGTACTTTGAGTTTATGGAGAATTTCCTTAAACATCTTTTTATATCTGCAATATCAAAATGCATTCCCTACTTATTTAAATGCAATCTTATTTGAATCCTCAACAAAGTCTATGAGAATTTGCACGAGGGGCAAACGGGTGAATAAGTTTTTACTGACCTCCAGTTTCACCTTAGGGATGAAATTCGGAACAGCATAGTTCATCACACTGCTTATCTGTGGTAATGGTGTACTGGGCTGCGCGACTGCATTGTCGACGGAGTGCGTGTTATTCTGAAGTGGTTGCTGAGGCAACTCTTCGCCGCTCTCCTCGTCCTGAAGGTCTGGATCGGACAGGTCCTCCTCCTGGTGCGACTGGAAACAGATTAACGATTCTGGTCAGACCACCTTGTCACGATCCCTCACGGTAATTACAACTTATTTAATACGGCCTGATCTGTAGACGTACACACATGCTTCGTGTCGCAGGAAAATCGAAAGGGTACCGAGCATTCTCTCGTTTAATTCTCGCCGTTATCAGAGTGCGCGTGGAAAGTGTAACTTATTGGTAACCGTGCGACAGAGGTAAATCGATAAGCTGTTAAGATTAAGAGCGCGATGCGGTGTTTAATTCTTCATTTGTTATCGACTACGCAAATTTTAACCCGATTCCCCGGTGGAAGCCTGGGAGTTTAGTCGATACGCGATATCACAACCCGGGGTATAATCGTGAGTAAGGAGGGCAGATATCGGGAGCATTAAACATTAATTAGGAAAATGGCGAATGCGTCGCGTTTCTATACGGCCACGATAGCCGCTATCGGACACGGCATTATTATGCTACGGGTGTCATAAGTGTTTTACGGTCGTGCCCGTTGCACCGGTGCGCCGAGATAAAACTATACAAAGTGACATTACCGTGAACGGAAATGAGCATCGTAAAAAAGTATCGTGGAAAAAACGGATGTACTCTTATCCTCCATCGGCTTCTCTCGGCGCAATTCTATTCGCAAGTCGATTCTATTCCAACACCTTTTCGGCGAAGCTAATCCAACTCGACACTTTTACCATTCCTACCATGAATCTTCAAATGTTATTGCAGTCGCTGGTAAGAATTGGATAAGCGCTTTCTCACGATCTTATCAGATCATTAGTCATTGCCGCTCGGAGCAGATAGGGACTATTTAAAGAAATTATACATTACAAGAGTTGCAATCGTTGCCTATAGCTCGGAGGCATGAGGAATCTTCGACCTATTCACAGAATTGCATCGATCATCGATTTCTTCGAATAAAAACATTTTTCGGACTGTACTGTTTTAGGTAATGAAAACCCGAAGGACTATTTAAAGAAATTATACATTACAAGAATTACAATCGTTGTCTATAACTCAAGAGGCATGAGAAATCAATACGAACTTCGACCTATTCACAGAATTGCATCGATCATCAATTTCTTCGAATAAAAATATTTTTCGGACTGTACTGTTTTAAGGGATGAAAACCAGAAGGGCGGGTTCGGAGGTGCGCCTCTTATCTACGAGGCGAGCATGCAAATAGATCCATCGGGTATATTCAAATGCGCGGTCTACCTGAAAAGGGCGGACTTGGATAAATATTATACCTATCGAATGCAGGTGCCATACGATCCGAAAACGAAGTACGATATATATATATATTCCGATTGGGAAGTAGGTCTCTGTCGGCGTTTCGAGCACGTGTGATAATATTGATCCTCCGAGGTGGTCACCGTGAATGATGGTCCACCTCGATGGAATCCTAATCAAACAGTAGGATTCCAACTAATGGGACAGAATCACTCAGATTCCTCTATATTATTTATTTATTTATTTATTTATTTCACGGATTAAATATAAATTATAATATATGAAAATATACGATGAGAATGAAAGCAACAGATTTTTCATTTCTATGTAAAATAAGTTATTTTTGTTGAATTCTTTATCATTTCAAGTGCAACGAACGCGACTTCCCTTCTCGATAAGAAAACACCGTGAAAGCGACGTACCGTAAAGGATTTTGCAAACGCTTGATAGAAAGTCGAGATGGGAGGTGTGAAACCGAATGACGCCAGTTAACGCTCGCATCGGTATTCGCGACGGAGCCACAAATCATATCATTGAAGAGGTACCACGGTGTCATTATAGTAATCACGGTAGGGAGGTCCCGAGGTGCCATTGTTCTAACTCCTAACTGGTACCCTGCCGTACGTACGTGGGTGTTCGAATTTCCGGCGCGAGGGACGCCGGCCTCGTTTGCAGTTATTCCGATTTTTCGGCCGTAATATATAACAGAAACTGTGCGGTTAAAAGATCGGCGGGAAGTTTCGCGATTTCACCGAGAGATTTCTTTAGAAGGAACAAACATCCCGATCTCTGGACGCGCGATAATGCCACGAGATGAACCGAATAAATCAATAGAGAGCGAGGCTCGAGACGGGGTTCAGGTAAAACTGTTACCCTGGGCAAACAGATGGGCGCGGCCTGGTTCGTCCTCATCTCGACGGAATCACTCCCACGTCTCTGTCACCGGGAATACCTGCGCCCCGCATAGTAATCCGTGGCCGATCGCGAGACGCGTTATTCCTATTAGTACGCGAACCGAGGAAATCCGTCGCTTTCTTTATTCGAACAGAAGCGCGAACGGGTGCCCAATTATCGACGTCTATTTCCGATGCGAGACTGGTAAAAAAAAATTGTGCAAATGAGATTCTCAAACCTCGGTCACGAGTTCGGAACATTGACGCAACCGTACAAATACATTATTACGAATCAAATCAATTTGTATTTTAATTCTCCTTACAATCCGCGAGCTCGGACCTCTCTGAACTTCGCATCGGTCGGATAACGCGTGAAATCTGTTGTCTTTGATTCTCACACTGGACAGTGTTTAAAAATGAAAAGGCAATGGTATACGTCAGCGTGACAAAATACGCGGGGACCATCGAAAGGCCGTGACGAGGGTATAGCGTGTACGCGCGGTTACGAGTCTCCCCCTTCATGAAGACGTTTTAACGAGATTTAATATATCCTAGGCACACGACAATAGCTAAATTTACCGGGATGCCAGGCCGCGACGCGTTATCCCTCGCGAGACGAGATAACCGAGTCCCCGGTGATTTATCGTCGCCGCACTCTTCTCTACGATTGTTTTATTGTTTGTACCTTACGGTTTGCACGCTTCGCGGGTGTACGAACGACAAAGACCGTCCGCTCCGACAGTAAATCATCGTCTAACCGAGGACCAAGTGTCCCCACGTATTCTAATTCTAATTGTTCTCCACCTTTCATCTTCCGATCGGCCTCACGTTCTAATCGAGTCTCAGAGAACTCGTACGATTAATTGTGGGTTTTATGAGAAATTTTATATCTACGCTCGATTTTATCGGTAACGTTTGATAATTTATTACGGAATATCGAGGCCGGGATTTCGTGATAAAACGGAGAAGTGGAGGTACACAGATACGGGACGAAGAGGAAGCAGTAACGAGGATGAAGGAGATTAAACGCGAGGGGCTAAGTCTCGGCTCGCGGGCGTTTTCTTGATAAAGTGCCGGAGCCGTTAAGGAAAAACGAGCAAATGGCACGATCGCATATTATACGGACGATTAAACAACTCGACTTAACCTCCGGCTATAAGTTTTAGGACACATACCATCTTAATACACCGTGGAATACTGATTGAAGATGATTATGGTACGTTCTTTACTTTTCAATTCAACCAAGTTTCGCAATAAATAGATTGCGGTTCTTCGCGCAAAACGTTTATAGTACCAGTTACAAACAGAGACATTCCAGACTTTCACTTATAATTTCAGCACTTTCAATTTTCTAGATTGCATAAAATCTACGGTCTAATAATAAGTGTTTATCATGATTTTATTGATCGTTCTCCTATAAGAAATGTCTCAACGCGTGGATTTATCTTACGGTTGCAACACTGTTAGTGATTCTTTGATTTCGTCGGGACGATTTTGGTAGCGCGTCGTAAAACGTCGGCAAAGTTTATTTTCCGGTGGGGAAACTCTGTTGCACCGATTAAGCACGTTTTCCTCTTTTTTTTCCACTCTCGGTCTTTCCAGCTGTAAATCCTAAACGAACGGGTACGGGTTTACGACTCGGGCAATTTCAGTGCGAGAACGCAACGGAAGGAAATAAAAACGGGAACGCGTACTACGGAATTTGATAAAAATAATTTGTTATCGCAAATTGGAAAACCTTCGCGGGCCCCGTGTCTCTTCCTCGTTTTTATTGCCGCCAACGAAATTGAATGGTTTTTGCCGCCGCTGGCAAATTGAAACGCGTAAAAAATTGGCGACAGCTAGGAAACGGTTACGCGTTATCACGAGCGTTATCAAACTCGTTTCCTAGCCCGAGGGGTCAGGGGGGAATAACAGGTTTCGAGTAATTGTCTCCGTCGTTTCAAAAATTACTGGTAACGGTACTCTCGCGTGAAAATGGTATCTTCTTTAAACAGTTCGTCATTGTTATCGGTACACGTATATAAAATAGATGATCGCCGCCGCGGGAGATAGCGAGGCCTAGCGGAAATTAAGAACGACTTGGCAAACTCGATGATTAATCGAACGAATGAGGAAAAACGGTAAATATTCGCGATATCGCGAGGGGCCTTGACTCATCTGACATATTTTTCCACCATTAATATTTGTATAATAAATGCGACGTAAGGAACGTGCCGATATCTGCGCATATCGAACCCTGTTGTTCATTTTCTGCCGCTCGATAGTGACAATAAGGAAATTCAAATGCATATATTTCATGCGTCAAACAACGGAGAACACGTGTCGACGGGCTCGCGATGACGATGCGAATTCGAGTCGTCGGGAGATCTCCTAGAAAAGTCGAGTCTAGCCTAACCGCGATAGAGGGTGGCGCGGGGTAAAAATTTCGGGCGCATGGATTTAATGAATGGCCCGGCGTTCATCGAGGCGCAATAAAAACGAAAGTCGAAGGTATCTACACGAGTTCCGTTGGGACCCCCTGCGGTGCTCCCACGTAGAGATCACGGCTTCATCACCGGATATCTCTCTCGGTTCCGTGGACCGCATGCACGCAACGCGGGTTCGTAACCCGTGCGCGTTCGTGAAATAATATTCGTACGCCGGCCGATGATAAACAGCTACGAATCGAAGTCGTTTTGGCAGCGAGATCGATTTAGATTGAGAGATTACTCCTGGCGCGGTCACCATCGTGTCGTTGGGGCACAGGGAAGGGAACGGCCGGGGTGGCTGATTTATCGGCTCGGCCGGGGCTTTTGTCAGGTATATAAATTCATTGACCATCGAAATCGTCATCGCTGTAATCGCCTTTATTTATCAATATCGCCGGGAAGGCGCATCCATCAAACTTGTCTATTTAGCTCGAGCTTCCTTAGGGACATCTTCTCTCCGCCTCGCGGTCACCCTTTCGGTCTCCAGAATTATTACGACGATAATATTTGATACGAGCCTCTCTTCAATACACCTATCTATTAGGTACGTTCATTCTCGATGCCTCTTTCCGCGATTCGTTTTGCAATATGTTCTAACGTCGTGAACNGTACACCTATCTATTAGGTACGTTCTCGCGATGCCTCTTTCCGCGATTCGTTTTGCAATATGTTCTAACGTCGTGAACGGGGATGTACGAGTGCGGCTCGTAAATGGAGCTTCGTCTAGAATCAATCGTAAACCCGGCTTCAGTGGGTGACGACTCTCCACGTGTTTGCCAGATTCGACTTCTCGAACCTCTGGCCACGAATTATTTTTATCGCCCCACTCCTGCGCAACGCTCACCCTTGGCAGGGGGTGTTCTCGAAAGGAACACGACGCCCGATTCGGGCGAGACGATTTTCGATGCTCGGGGACCGTGGAATCGGAAATAAGCGAGAAACAGAGGAGAGACGTCTGGCAACGGTGGAAAGATCTGAGGGGACGATCGGGCGTGAGGTTTGTGAAAAGCCGTGATCGGCACGTCGGTTACAAGCTCCGAGGGCGGTCCGCAAGATCAAGTTCGGGGAAAAGGGTCCCATATATTTATAACCGCGTGCCGCGTTTCATGTAAAGTAAATCGGAGACGCGGCGGAAAGACGGACGGACGATGGCTGGCTCCGCCGGATTTAATTAATGACCCGCCGAGTTTGATCTGCCGCTACAAAGACCGAACGCGATCTCCTTCCCCTTGTTCCGTGTGCCCTCTGCCACGCACGACCACCGACCCGCTCTCTCTCTCTTCACGGAACAGAGACGCCGAAACGTTTATTTTCGTCACGACCGAGGAACATCGACTTTGACTCTTGTATCATTGTTCCTTTCGCACTTAAATCGCGGGAAGGGTCGATTACGTGCAACGAAATAGATATCGCAAGCGAGATACGCCAATTTCCTATGATTCACCAAAAACGACTACTACTATTGTTTTACATGAATAAAAAAAAGGATACAAAAAATCTATTTGTTTGCCGAACTTATCCTAGCATTCTCGAAGTAGGTATTTGGTGAGAGTAAACACGAAAACCGCGGGACCTAGTATAGTTATTTCGAACTTGACCTAGATTCCCTTCCGGCAAGCTCGCGGACTCGGACTCTGGACACCGAGTCAAAAGTCGAGTAGATCTATTTATTCCCCCGGCGGGATTGTCAGCGAAGGCGGCGAAAGAAGTAGATTGATCGATCAGGGTCGTCGCGCGTCTTTATTTCGCGCGGGATCTCGAACTGATCCACGGTACGCGCGTAAGATTTATTTTCGTATCCACGGCCGTATGCAAATCGCGATGATTTACGCCGGGAACCGATCACGAGTCGAACCGCTCAGGGATCCAGGGTAGTTGACACTCGCCGAAGTAAAAACAGATGTTCCACTTGCACATTTTTATACCGTCGTAGAAATCGGCGGAGACGAGAAGACGTCGGGACGAAGGACGAAGCCGAAGATCGTCCGGCGACTTGACTCCGCGAGATGAATCGGTGAATTTGATAGAGGTTTGGGGTGTCGAGTAGGCGGCCAAGGGGGAGGGTACGAGCAATATTAATAGCGTAGGTGGTGCGTAGGATATTGTTAGAACTGTGGGGGCTGTGTTACGCGGTCCAGAGGGGAGCCTCCTTGCTAATGGGGTTTTAATGACGGCCAGCTGTCCGTCCGTCACACACTTTTAGACGACTATCCGGTATTTCTGTATCGCCATCTCTCGATCCGATTTCTCTACGCCGAGAGGATCGAGACTCCTACACCTCTGCGCGGGCATTACGGCACCGATAAATACCCCGGCCGGAGCGGAGCGATTTTGTTTTCGACGCCGGCCGACAATGACGGATTCGAATCCACGATTAATTTATTGGTTATTGCACGAGCTTTATTTATAACGCGTTCGGGGATATGTCCGCGTGACAGAAGTTATTGGCAATGATTCGAGACCCCTACAGCGTCGAGCACGTGCATGCCTAAAGGGTGGCGCTTAACGCGAGCCAGAGCGACAGACCGCGATGCGATTTTACGGTCCATTAACTCATCCGACTAGACGACCCGCGACGCGAGATCGCGAGCCGACCACCTTCCGTTCCCGGTCCAATTTAAACCCAGGAATTCGATCGTGTACACGTCCAATTATAATTAGACGTTGTTCCTTCTCAACGGAAAACCTCTGCTCGACGCACAATGGACGGAGTATCGGAGCGCAGATCAAATTTGTTCAACGAAAATGTCAATCAGAATTAATGAATCGAATGCCACGGCGAGGGTCTGGGTTCAAAATGAGCAACTGTGCGCGAATACCAGGCGCCTTCGTGTCGGTCCGCAGGGGCCTTGAGATTTTTCGAGAATCTTGAGACCCTTGCTACCTGCAAAACTAATTATGGTCGTAAGTATGCCCGGCGTGACTCAGGTCGTTCTATCCACCTTTTCCTTATAATAGCGGTTTTCTATCGAAATCGCGATTAGGGAGCTGTTTGGTTTGTAGAGGATGGGTCGGGAATGACAGCAGAAACGGGAAATATAAGATCCAAAGGGCACGCACGGAATTTCCATTAGAGCAAACGGTACCTTGTCTTATCTGGACCGTCACCGAACTATTCCCGAGACGTTTACAATACAAACAATGTATTGTGAATTTTATTGATACGGAACTGACCTCACGAAACCATCAGAGACTATTATAGAAAATAATCTCGAATCTCAATTTGGAACTTTACCAAAAATTATATTGAATTGTAATCTCGCGTTATCTTTAAATATATTTGCGGTTCGAAGAAGCGAAACGTAATTAAGAAGATTGTTATCGCATCGAAACATAAACTGTCCTTCGGCTCGAATAAACGGGAAATCTCGAAAAATCTATTGTCAACGTACCAGGAGGCCACCATCTGCCGACCACATGATCATCATCTCGCTCGCTCGTCTCCCTCCCTCGCCTCTCGCTCCTATCCTAATCCCCAATTTTCCTTCCGCGAAAGCGTTTGTCTTATGTTAGACCATAACCTAGAATAACCGAGATACTCGTGGCCGCGCCGCCCTAAGACGAATTCAAGGAAAACGGTTCTTAGAACAACACGCGAGATTAACCTTATTATTTTCCCAGTTTCCCTGAATCTTTTCTGAAATCTGTTTGCGTGAATTAAAGAGGTATTTAGCAACGATGCGAGAGCCGCGGTCCGAGCGAAATCCGTGCATTTATCATCGGCACGAAAATAAAATAAAAACGCTGTCGAGCGGAAAGTAAGATCGATTGCCTCGGCGACCCCAAGACGACGCGCGTCCTGAAATAATGCCAGCGACATCGGATATTGGAGGAATTTTTAACGATCACCACCCACGAGGCTCTTCCTTCGAAACGGATCCAAACTACGATTTCTAACTCCGTTTATCTATTCATAATTCAATCGAATTAAANGAGATCGCGAGCCGACCACCTTCCGTTCCCGGTCCAATTTAAACCCAGGAATTCGATCGTGTACACGTCCAATTATAATTAGACGTTGTTCCTTCTCAACGGAAAACCTCTGCTCGACGCACAATGGACGGAGTATCGGAGCGCAGATCAAATTTGTTCAACGAAAATGTCAATCAGAATTAATGAATCGAATGCCACGGCGAGGGTCTGGGTTCAAAATGAGCAACTGTGCGCGAATACCAGGCGCCTTCGTGTCGGTCCGCAGGGGCCTTGAGATTTTTCGAGAATCTTGAGACCCTTGCTACCTGCAAAACTAATTATGGTCGTAAGTATGCCCGGCGTGACTCAGGTCGTTCTATCCACCTTTTCCTTATAATAGCGGTTTTCTATCGAAATCGCGATTAGGGAGCTGTTTGGTTTGTAGAGGATGGGTCGGGAATGACAGCAGAAACGGGAAATATAAGATCCAAAGGGCACGCACGGAATTTCCATTAGAGCAAACGGTACCTTGTCTTATCTGGACCGTCACCGAACTATTCCCGAGACGTTTACAATACAAACAATGTATTGTGAATTTTATTGATACGGAACTGACCTCACGAAACCATCAGAGACTATTATAGAAAATAATCTCGAATCTCAATTTGGAACTTTACCGAAAATTATATTGAATTGTAATCTCGCGTTATCTTTAAATATATTTGCGGTTCGAAGAAGCGAAACGTAATTAAGAAGATTGTTATCGCATCGAAACATAAACTGTCCTTCGGCCCGAATAAACGGGAAATCTCGAAAAATCTATTGTCAACGTACCAGGAGGCCACCATCTGCCGACCACATGATCATCATCTCGCTCGCTCGTCTCCCTCCCTCGCTTCTCGCTCCTATCCTAATCCCCAATTTTCCTTCCGCGAAAGCGTTTGTCTTATGTTAGACCATAACCTAGAATAACCGAGATACTCGTGGCCGCGCCGCCCTAAGACGAATTCAAGGAAAACGGTTCTTAGAACAACACGCGAGATTAACCTTATTATTTTCCCAGTTTCCCTGAATCTTTTCTGAAATCTGTTTGCGTGAATTAAAGAGGTATTTAGCAACGATGCGAGAGCCGCGGTCCGAGCGAAATCCGTGCATTTATCATCGGCACGAAAATAAAATAAAAACGCTGTCGAGCGGAAAGTAAGATCGATTGCCTCGGCGACCCCAAGACGACGCGCGTCCTGAAATAATGCCAGCGACATCGGATATTGGAGGAATTTTTAACGATCACCACCCACGAGGCTCTTCCTTCGAAACGGATCCAAACTACGATTTCTAACTCCGTTTATCTATTCATAATTCAATCGAATTAAAATGTAACAGCAAATATCAATCCCTGTACAGATATAAAATTATAATAAAATATGTTTAATATGCAGATTACGTACAGTAGAGATTTCTATTTATTCAGACGCAAAAAGTACTGCAAATGTGCTTCGCTCGTTTACGTTGTAATTGGGACAGAGGCTCGGATGCACGTCGAATAGAAATCGAATTTTCCTCGATTTCACTTTCGACTAGAAATCGAGAGTCGAGGGAAAAGGGAGATACGTAAGACCGGCTGTCCGGTTTCTTAAGTGTTCCCGCGGTGTAATTTTTCCCTCGGTTATCTGAGACACATTCTACCGATAAGGGGAACATCGCCGGGACAAGCACTACTGGCTCGACTCACCGGAAAACCACTCGCCAGATTACCACCCCGAGCGATTCCACAATTATATAAAACGAAGGAGGGAACGGAAAGAAGGAATGCTAGGTGCAATTTTTCTTCGGACTTTATACGGAAACTCCTACTGTGAAATCTGACCGCCGGCGTCTTTGATCAGTCAATGCATCTCGAGACCCGGGTTTTCGTGACACGAGAAGTCCAGGCCAGATGCTTTTCAAGGGAAAACAGATTGACCTTGGAACGTGGCGGCTGTGCAACAGAAGCACGTGCCCGGGGGATTTGCTTATCTCCTACCGAGGGAATATAAAATCTCCCGCATTCACTCGCCAGCCTGCATAGTTCTATAGAAAATTTTCGTATCGCATTTTTTCGATGGCAAATATACTTTTCGTATCTCTTACTTTTGTACTTATCTCTCGTATCTCCAATTTCTACGTCCAATCAACGATTACATTAAACCGGTCTACTCACGTTCCAGTTTATAAAATGGAACGTGTAAAAAATCGCGAGAGGACGTTGGAAATTCGTATAAAGAACATCCAGTGCGGTCGCGTCTGAATATGTTTCCGAAAGGATTCAGCGGTTTCCGTGTCTTTAATATCGATTCAATGGCAGATGGTTTTAAGATGTCGGCTGGATCGCGAAGAGGAAAGGGGCGAAGCCGAGAATTTATGGTCAATAGGAGATGCTCGATCGCGGAAGTCGGCGGAACACTGCGAGCTTCTGATAAATAAAATTGAACGCGGTTTTACTGCTTCCGGCAACCGTTCGCCCGAATTCACGGATCGTTAATCGTTTGGCGAATTGCTTAGGAAGAGGTCGGACAAAAGAGGGACGATCGGTACCGGTGGAAGGACAAGGGTGCGAAGTGGCTGGCGTGATCGAAGGTCGCCGTTCAGGGAAATAAAAAATAAATCGTGGCGCGACGATGACGATACACAAGCCGATCGCGTGTCCGGCCGAAAGAACGGGAGCCGACAGTGGCTCTTTTGGCTCCTTGAATGAATAATCGGTCTCCTCTACTCCCCCGTGTGCGCGCGGGAACCCCGTGCCGAAATTACGCCGCGCGTAACCGTTTATTTTAACGTTAATTTAATGATACACGGGAATCGACGAAACGAACGGGTTCCCGGCTTCGCGGAAGCTGGAGAAGCTCCGAACGCCTCGAGCTNCTTGTAATATCAATTTTTTTTACCAAAGCGATAACAATTTTTAAATAATAATTGCAACAATCTTTTTTCTATCCTCGAGGAATAAATATTTTCACCGCGTTTCTACACGGGAAATATGTATACAATGAAACGAGACTCCGTGCATGATTCGCGAGTTNAGCTGCAGTGGGCGCAAGGAGAAAAATAAGCGAAGAATCGCAAGCTGGCATTCGAAGAGTTTTCGACTAACGCAATAAAGCCGCGCGCGATAATATTGCGAATAATAAATATCGGGATGTAAATCCGTTGGCCTCGGTAACGTCGGGCATAAATCAAGGATGTCGGCCGTGGCGAGGGGGGCACCGTCCATCGGTCCATCCGTTTTGTACCCTCGTAGAATCGCCTCGTAAACTCGTCAAACTCGACTCGCGAAACAGCATTAACTACCGGGATAATACAATCGTCGCTCGCGTACAGTATCGAGCCGAACGGATTCTGGGCCAACGGAACAGATGAAACTCGCTTCTACCGATAGCAGAAACTATAACGAAGAGGCTAGAATCGTTTCTGGTACAGAGAAGTGTCTGCATAAATGTGAATAGTGGATAACATTTGATTGTATGAATTTTCACAAGGTGAAGGGCAAAGTGCATCTTCATACACGAAGCGAATCACTGGTGGAAAGTTGTTTCGCGGCGAGAAGTTCGATTATTACCGCGAGGAATCCTCTCGATAGATTACAGGTATCGGCGGGCAAAAAGCGCTAATTAATCCAATTATCGAGGACGCTATAACCTAAACACGAGATCAAAGATGATCCTCGTGTACGGGTTATTATAGCGAACCTTTTTCAGGAACATCTGCAGTCACGCAATGTCCCGATCAGATTCGTGGAATAACTTTATATATACCTTCACATTTCCCATACAACTTGCTGCCTCCAATTTGAATATCAAACACATCGTCCCACAAATTATTATCATTTATACGATCCCGTTTGCAATATCAATTTTTTCGAGGGATAACAATTTTTAAATAATAATTGCAACAATCTTTTTTCTGTTCTCGAGGAATAAATATTTTCACCGCGTTTCTACTCGGGAAATATGTATAGAATGAAACGAGACTCCGTGCATGATTCGCGAGTTCACGCGTCAAATAGGTTACATTAGCTACCAAGGTGGTCGTTCTATATGCTCGGGAGTGCCATTTATAATAAACGAAATAAATGATAATGGAACAGAATTTTTATACTCTAACATGTACTACTTTATGCGAGAGAAGTTTTGTTTCGTGGAGAAGATATGTGAGAAAGCACGAGAGAGGTGACATATTGGCCTGTAAAAGCTTCCAGGCTGTTGTTGACGTTGCCACGTCAAACAGGCGCCGTGCGATCCGTGTTCACGTGGATATAGCCGCGAGAGATCCCCGGTTATTTCTATTCGAGCGACAAATGTGTTCTGTACGAAATCGCGTGGATCAACATTTCTTTAACGGCGAACGGATCTCGCCTCTCTCGTGTACGATCTTTATATTCGAATCGATCGTATCATCTCGCGGTCACGCATTACATTGGAAATTAAACGTTCCCTATTCGCGTGTCGGTGTTAATTGCGTATCGTTGAATACGTCGAGTAAAGTTCTCGCGCGAGGATCGAGCGAGAACCGAGCGAAACCAGAAAAATCCCGACCGGTCGCGTACTAATGAGCATCAGGCACGTTTCAATTACCGAAATTAGCCGCGACCTTACGTTATCAAGCCGTATTACGTGCGAGTTCGATCCGAGGGGCCGTCTCTCGGCGTTCCCGCGCGACTCGTGCCCCGTGTTGCGCGCAGGTGCGTGCGGTTCTCTTTGAAAATTGGTCGTCGAGCCAGCGAGACAGATTCGTGATTAAACAAAGGCTCGGGGCTCAAGCGAGCCGCTCCGTTTCCACGCTCTTTCGGTTAAACGCGCGATTAGACATCGTTCGTAAACCCTCACGCCCTCTCCTTGATCCGACGTAACTCAATCTTATGATTGCGAAACTCCCGTGATGAATCGCGGAAATATTCAAAGTAAACTCGACGAGCGATTCTAGAAATTCCTTGTACAAAGACCTTTCTTCCGTTTCGTTTCATCTATTGTGATCGATGTTCATCGAACGACCGATTAGGCGAGTTCAATCAAAATTGCTAATGTAAATAATTTGGATGCAGATGTCTACGAGGGAGGAAGAGTCGATGACGCGTCGCAGCCAACAAATTCGCGTGCAGGGCGCGAAGACGATAAACGAGAAAGAAACGGGATACCGTAAACGCGTTCTGGGGCTTCTCGCCACAGACTTAAGGTTTGTGCGTTGGCGTCGGGGTGGTTGTCGGTGTCAGCACGCGACCTCGCCTATACTATACACGCACTTACTTACGTGCACGAGACTTCCCGCGTCGCGTGTCTCTACCGTCCGCATGCGCCCCCAAATACGATTGTAAATAAATTCAATTGCAGTGATATAGATTACAGACTACTAAATCTAATTATAAAATCTCGTAATGAACACCGAAGCGACTGGAACTTTCGTCACGGATCGAAATCTGAAACTTCCGAGGAATGCGCCGGGATTTATCCCCCGAAAGTCGAGATGAGAAGAAGTCATCATCGAATTCGAGAAGAAGGCGTAGGGCCACGTCCCCCGACATCCGCCGGAAATAAACCATTCCGAAGTCGATCCTGTCGCCGTGGGTGCAGTCGCGCACGTGGTGTTTCGTCTTGTTCGATGATCTCGAGGAAAGATTCTATTTTCGAACCGAACAAGAGTGTCGCCCTGTCCCAGCCTCTCGATAGATATCTCGTAACGCGTTCAGCCCGTGCGGGATCAAATAGCACGAGCGCCCATCGAATTTGACAAGTTTCGTAAGATCGTATAATGAAATCAAGGAATTCTGTACGACTGATTTTTACATAAATAGATCTGTACGATTTATTAAATGATTTACGACGTTTCAATTGAGACATCGATTTCTTTCTGATATCGATTAATTTTGAATATACGAGAATAAGGAGTACTCGAAGTATCTGAGGAACCGTGGACGGGTATAAGAAGACGCAACACCGTCTGGTCTCGCGGTAAAGGTAGGTAATATCAAACGAGGCAGAGCGTTGTACGGATTCTGTTACTAATATGCCCCGGCCACCGTAGGAACCCCTGCGTTGCATATTATCCGATACCAATAATGCGACTAATCGAGTTAGCCTTACCCCTTAAGCTGATATGCAGCTTTATACGAGCTCAGCCCGTAACGATTGCAACGCGATGCTCGCTACGGCGAGACCGCGATACCCGCAAATTTTCCTATCTAGCAATAAGCCGGCTACCCGTGAAAATCGTAAATTCACCGATTCGTAACGAACGGCGCATAACCCCGGTGGCAGGTGCTATTTAGCCGGGGGCTACAGCCTCGGAGGAAACAATGCAGCGGCGAGGAACCCTTTGTTTTATACTCTATGTAGATTAGATTGCAAAAAATCCGACATATAGAAACGCGTAATTTCATTAATCGTCGGACTTCGTTCCGGCAAATTGTACGTTTGAACGGTGCAAAAAGATCCACGTTCCACAGATTCCCCCGGCTCGAATTATACTTAAATGACGCTAGCTATAGTTGCGCTGCTCTATTACGGAACATCTCGACATCCTGAAATGCAGATCTGCATCGACGCAAAAAATATAAAGACCGAATGCACCGTAAAACGTGTCCGACGTCAAAAACTGCGGCGTTTAAATTATTAGAGCAATGATTTTTTTAATTGATACCATAAAATCCTGCGCGGTACGTCGTCGTGAGAATGGATTCGCAACGAACGAAGAGCACGGTGGAACAATGCGATGCATCGTGGGTTATAATTTCCGGTGCACGCGGAATTCGGCTATTAAGCCGAAACTGCCTGAACGCAGCCTATAAAATTCGTCTGGTCTCGCGTGCATTAAACGCTTGCGGTTGCATACTCTCGCAGGTGTCCCGCGGTGCAGACCGAAACCCGTTTCGTTAGACCACGAGGTGCAGGGTGCGTCGATATGAAAATTATTATTACTGCGGATCATTACCGACATTAACGTTCGTTCATATATATCAATGAAAATCCTGATCGATCAATAGTTCTTATCGATTTGGCGCGTAACTAAACTTCTAGAAGGTCTCTGAATGCATTTTGAGCATCGCGTCGATATGAAAATTATTATTACTACGGATCATTACTGACAATAATGTTCGTTCATATATATTAATGAAAATTTTGATCGATCAATAGTTCTTATCGATTCGGCACGTAACTAAACTTCTAGAAGGTCTCTGAATGCATTTTGAGCATCGCGTCGATATGAAAATTATTATTACTGCGGATCATTACCGACATTAACGTTCGTTCATACATGTCAATGAAAATCCTGATCGATCAATAGTTCTTATCGATTCGGTGCGTAACTAAACTTCTGAAAGGTCTCTGAATGCACTTTGAGCATCGCGTCGATATGAAAATTATTATTACTGCGGATCATTACCGACATTAACGTTCGTTCATATATATCAATGAAAATCCTGATCGATCAATAGTTCTTATCGATTTGGTGTGTAACTAAACTTCTAGAAGGTCTCTGAATGCATTTTGAGCATCGCGTCGATATGAAAATTATTATTACTACGGATCATTACTGATATTAACGATCGTTCATATATATCAATGAAAATTCTGATCGATCAATAATTCTTATCGATTCGGCGCGTAACTAAACTTCTAGAAGGTCTCTGAATGCACTTTGAGCATCGAGTCGATATGAAAATTATTATTACTGCAGATCATTACCGACATTAACGTTTGTTCGTATATATCAATGAAAATTCTGATCGATCAATAATTTTTATCGATTTTGTGCGTAACTAAACTTCTGAAAGGTCTCCAAATGCACTTTGAACATCGCGTCGATATGAAAATTATTATTACTGCGGATCATTACTGAAATTAACGTTCGTTCATACATATCAATGAAAATTCTGATCGATCAATAATTCTTATCGATTCAGCGCGTAACTAAACTTCTGAAAGGTCTCTAAATGCACTTTGAGTATCGTGTCGATATGAAAATTATTATTACTGCGGATCATTACTGAAATTAACGTTCGTTCATACATACCAATGAAAATCCTGATCGATCAATAATTCTTATCGATTTTGTGCGTAACTAAACTTCTGAAAGGTCTCTGAATGCACTTTGAGCATCGCGTCGATAATTACAGTGATCGACGGTTGAACAAAGTTTCTCATCGGGCTAGCCCGGGTTTACGATCTCTAATTATAAAGATCACGATCTTTCGCGGAGCAAAGTCCTGTTCCCGTTGGCTTCCTGGTTCTGGGAAGCAACAGGACAAGAGACGGAATCGGGAGAGGTGGTTTCGCAGGTATTCCTCCAATCGTGGCCGAGCCGCGGCGTGATTCGACGGTCCCCGAGCGATATATTCGAAACACGATTTCATTCCGGCATGGCGAGTTCCATCTTGGCCTGTGTTCGGTGAAACACGGTGTACGGTGGTCTCGCGAGTCACGGAATTCTCATATCGCGGTACAGCCGAGAGATCACGGAGCGAGATGAACGCCCGGGGCTGAGATATATCGCGAGAGACGGTTGCAAGACTCGCACCTCCGCTTCCGAGAAGCAGTTACGTGATTTACGCGGATATCGCGATTCCGCCGCTCGGAATCGTTTTTAATAAACCGTACCTGGGATTTCTCACGCTTCCGAAAACAAACGAAAAAGGGGTTTGGAAATAGATTGCGGACGCAGTCCGAATCGTTTTCAAATACTTAATGTTGTCTGCGGAGCGATCATTCAGCTGCCGTATCCCCGGGCAACGAGATATATGTTCGCAGTCATCTGTTCCTCTCGTTCCTCTCCACCGTTCCTCTCGTTTCTTTTTCTCTCTCTCGATCACGAACCCTTCGACTCCGCGTCTCGCAGTTCCCTCGCGTTCCTTTTACGAATCAAATATTCTCATACTCCAGATATTCTGAAACCCGTCCAATTACGCTCGAACGCGATTCGCAACGCGTTTTCCACAATGGTTCGCGTACTGGCTGCGTTCCGCGGAGGTAAGGGGAACAGAAACGGTGGACGTGTCCCGATAATGTGGATATACGTGAGTGGCACGCGGCTACAAAGAAGCGTTTCCCGAGTTACGAGCTCCGTTATATGCATTCTGCGGATAGTATTCGCCATGCACGTACACTACGGAGGACGTGCCCGCCGTATATCGGCGCCATATAACCCGAAGGTACATGCCTGCATCGAAGAGGGGGAGAGACACCCAGTAAGTACATAGGATGAGACGTTTATATACCCCCGACGATGTCTATAACGCCTCGAGTTACGAGACGCATTTACGAGCGAGCGCAACTCGCGCCAGACGTCAAGACCCGAACCCCCGTTCCAACTTTGATGGCGAGGCCACGGGCCCCGAATATCTCCTCCTCGAGTTCCTTACGGAATGCCCTCATCCCTCTCGGATCTCTCAGGACGTGCTCCAAGACGTATTGCAAAATGGATTATAAAACGAGAATATATTTAAAACAATTGCGAGACGTTTCTGATTAATCATTGAAAAATTGATGGAATTGAACAATTTATGAAACACCGTATCAATTATTGTATAAAATATCGTGTCAAAAATTAAAAGAATTAACATATGAATTAATACTTGGAGCGTCAGATCTCAAGAAGAGAGAGGAGGGGCCGGGTTGCGGGAAAGATTTGAAACGAACGTCGAGGAGATTGCAACGCAATTACAAAGTTGAAGTTGTCACGGTTAGGAAGATTTTTATTGGTATTGGAGAGGAGAGCTTCCCGAGTCGTAATTCCCCTCCTGGGCGCGGAGTAGCGCCGGGTCTCCCGGCCATTAAATTAATAATTTGTGGTCGACAACGCGCATTGTGCAGATCGGATGCAATCGTTATAATATGCAGGATTTTATTATCGGCCCCGATGGCGTATGCTAATTTACTGCTAATTGTATTCCGCGGGCGACAATGATGCCTTCGGGAGAATGCAATCGGTGCCGCGAGACGGACAAACGTTTCCTCTTTAACCGTAGATACAATAAGCTCTCGTGTACCGTTCGCGCGATTGTCCGAGGAATTGTTCGAAAGAGAGGCGAGAGAGAAAAAAAAATATATATACATATATAGTCGACTACGTGATTTTCGCGCGTGAAAAATTACCAAGTTAAATCTCGCGGCGTTATCGCCGGAGCGGCTTTCAAGGATCTTCTATAAATAAGACCCGGGAATTAACGCATTGTCACGGGAAAACGAGAGGAAAAATCTGTTTTCACCGAGACTTTTACTCGTGAATTATCGATGCCTAAACAAAAGGATACAACTGCAGTCGACGAATCGCGTGACGCAAGGGCAGCAGCCGCATAAATTCACGACCTACATGACGAGTCCCTGGTACCGGCCGGAGTCTCTAGGATAGAGCGGAAATTGAAAGGTCGCTTCTGAAACTCCTCTCGAGAGTGGCTCATGGAAACATGCGGTCGGCACGTGCGGCCAACCCTCCGATGTCCCTTTTGCTAGATACAACTCACAGCCCAGTGATTCTCATCTTTCCCAGAATATCTTATTTAAATACTGCAGGCTAATTTTAATCCGTCACGTTCTTGAATTCGATTAACATATTATCAAGGATATCCTCCTACCATTTTTTATATCGATCAAAATTCATGTTCCGTTCCCTAAACATGAAACTATCTCCGCGCGGATTTAGAATTAAACAAAAGATCGAAGATCTTAAAAACACTATCAAATTTAATGAAAAATTTTATCAAATATTCCTTGCGGAACACTAATTTTCATGAACGCTACATTAAATTTTTTTTCTCAAAGTTCATTAAATTTTCTTGAAAATTCATTAAATTTATGGTAAATTTGTATTAATATTTGTTTAATCTACGAGAAACTTAAATTTAATGTATTTTCTTTCATGAAAAGTGCATTATACTTAATGATATTTCTAACAGTAAGACAAAGTTTATCTAGGACAAAGATTCGTCGATACTTCGAAACTGCAGATTAATGGAAAATTCCAGTGTCTATCGCGGATTACAGGTCAAAGAAAAGGCGGTAGAAGGTAAAGTAAATAACGGGGCTGGAAAGATCGAAGGTTCCCCACCGAGAGGGTTTGATCGGTAATCCGGAGGAGATACGAAAGGGGCTTTCAATACACAATGACTGTCGATATCGACGCCGTCCATCTAGGTCTCGATCCTGCATCCCTGTCACGAAAAACTACGGATCTGGTCAACTCTTCCTGATGCCTGGAATCCAACCTTGGGCCGAAAATCTAATGGTGCGTCCCAAGTTATAGTTGTTAGATGTTTCCCTCGTCAAACCTGGCAAAAAGGTTTTTCGACAACGGCAGTCTGCAATTTATTTCACGTGCAATAGCCGTAACCTACGTAGTTCCGCGTGGCGAATCTTTCTGCTATTCTCTTGTTACTTTTGCGCAAAAACCTTTTAGCCAAGGGTAAAATCCTGGTTTTTGACCCAAGTTTTTACTGCGACTGGTAACCGTATCGTAAATTATCGTCGAAAGGAAATTTCCGATGGATCGCGCAATCGTAAAACGTGCTTTTCGAGGGGATCGGATGAGGCAACAATGTATCGCGAATAGAAACGGCGTAATTAACGCGCGAAACCAAAGAGTCGTGCCTAGTTGCGTGGCCTCGTTCGAAGGAAAACAACGAGATAGATAGCGTAGCTCGTGCCTAATCCTCGAGCAACGGAACAGACTATCCCATTACTGGAGACATCAAAGCAAAAGCGTATTACCGATCCGCGGATTTATTATAAAACGAAAGTAGGACGGAATACGTAAGTTCGCAAAACCGACGGTCTTTCAGACAACCGTCTATCATAGAAAATCAATTGACGGTAATAAATACTAATAATAACGCGGACGTTGCGGCTGCACGCTGCTCTTCGGTATAATTACATGAGAAAAGTGCTGTATGATGAATACTCTCGATGCACGATATTCTACATTCTACGTACATACAATTTTGGGACACTTCGAAATTTGTAATGCAAGTTTTAAGACATTTTCAAAGGATCTTTCTGTATGATTTAATAGGTGATAATCACTGTCTTATTGTTTAATGATTTCGGATAATATTTACTGGTGGCCTTGTCACGTTCCCTGGTCCGGAATAAAGATTTGAAAGTATACACTCCCAAAAGTAAGCGTGGAAAAATTGATTGTTAGGCAACTTAATGCGTGAAAAACTTATTTCTAGAAGTAATAAATGTCAGTCAATGAAAAATCTACGAACATGGTACCGAAGGTACCAGGTTCATTGAGAAGAAAGAACACGGTTTCGGGTCTAAGACCCGAAGAAATGGCAAATTTCATAATGGGGACCTTCTACCTGATCTGAAGAATGAAAATGTTGTTCTTTCGAAAAGGAAACAGGCGAACTTGGGATCCGTCCCTTGGCAGAGGTATAAAGTCATTAGGTAGGCCCGATGTCGGCGACAGCCACTTTCTACGGAATTATTTCTATTGTTTGAATAGGGCGAGGGGGGAGATATCCCCCGTATCCTCGATCGCTTCGAGGAAACCGATGGTCCGCGATAAACTTAAAAGCTATTTTTCCTCGGCCCTTAATCCTCATCGCCCCGCATTTTTCACGATCCGAAACGGTGACCACACATCTAACGATAAACTAAAGCTTATATTCAGAATCCCGGTCAGATCATTAGGCCCTTGTGGATTTTCGGAAATTAGGAATTTATGCACGGACCGTTGCATCGACCATTATACGATTGTTCCACCGAACGAAAACGTGAAACGCCGGAACATTCACCGTTAGCAAAACCACTCCTTTTTTTCCCCGAGGAATAGCGCGCTGCCGCGAAGGGGGAAAAAGCAATGGGTTCCACGAAACGCAGGCTCGTATCCAGGTTAGAAAATTGATCTTCGATCGTTGGACATTAATAGTCAGGGAATAGAAGCCTTGGCAGGGATCGTAAAAATGTAATTGCGCCGATTGCAACAACGTTATTCGGGCAGCGGCGCGGATAATGATACGTGAATGGGCGAGTTACGGGCCACTCGAGACTCACTCAGCCATCTCTCGCGTTTCTGCACAGGTACCATTCTACGTGTGCACACACGTGTGCCTGCATTAAGGCACAAAGTGCGTCTTGCGCAAACCACCATTACTGGGTATTGACGGCAACCGTTTACAGGATAACCGATTACTCCGCACTTTTATACTTTGATTCAATTTGCATAATTACGGACGATAAAACGTGCAGTGATCGTTCATAAAAATAAATGGAACGTCAAAAATTGTACTGCTCGTTGCATCGACGAATTGATCAAAGAAATTTTTATACGAAACGGATTTCTAATCTAATCTCCTGCGGTTATCGAAAGGTGGATACTTCCGACGAGGCTCGATGAACAGAGAAGTGGTATAAGATTTTTCGTTAGCCGTATCGAAGAGTTGGCTAATCAAACAGCGTACAAAATGAAATTAAACTGGTCTTTTGGTTCCACGAAGCCTGAGGTAAGGAGAAGTCGTCGACCGGGCCGGATCCGGAGGAGAGAAAAGGCGCGAGTAAAGTTGAAGAGTCAACAAAAAGGTTCCGTGGCGCGTCTCGGAGTTGTCGATGTTTGCACGAGTTCGACGGAGAAACCCGTTTCGCCTTTTTCCACCGCGCCTTCCGAGCATGCATCTCTCCGCGAGAGTCCATCGAGGTTACAGTTTACTTAGGACCGCGCGATACACAACGTGGCTCAAATTAAATATTCCGAAGAGAGGCGGAGGGATCCGAAAATACGGACGATCTCCCTTTTCTGACTCGTGCCATGCATCACCGATAAAATAATGTGGGTCCGATCGATTGGTTCACGAACATTGTCCGCCTTTAGAAATTGTATAGAATTCAGAATTTCGCGAACAAAGAAGCGAGTCACTGCTGAGAGGGAATCGTTGTAGACGAAGACATGACGGATCTCGTGGAAACTCCTGAGCGTGAAATCGGCTTTACACGGGGGGATGCGCGGCGGGACAGAAGGGAATCGGTAGGCTCGTGCCAGGCCCATTACCTGCATGGGGTCTCTCTTTTCCAGCTAACATAAGACGACCCTACGACGACCACCGTGGTGGCAGTAGCCACCTTATAAGTCTCGCCTAATGGTCACCTCGTGCCTTTCCGAGGCGAGGGACGGGGTGTGATAGCCAATTGGGTGCTAATCTTAAAAAGTTCCACTTGACTCAGACAACAAACAAAACTCGACGCTTTCCCTTTTTAAAACCCGATCTCGCGTAGTTCCCAACAATATTTTTTACAGGGGATTGAAAGCGCAGGTCGGAACGCAATTCTCGTTGTAAATTGAACTATTAAAGACAGGGTTATCAACTGTTCCAGGATTGTTCGAATAACCTCTAATGAAAATTACATGATTCGCAGAAAGGTTCATAGAATATTCAATACTCGAAAACAATAGTTTAGCAAAGAAAAATAATTTATGAAAGGAGGTACATCAGCTAACCGAGATATCAGTACTTTATTCCACCTCCTCGATAAATAATTCACGATAAGGAGGAAATACGTTCAAGGTTTATAATATGTGTAATTAAAGGAAAGGCTTAGAATTACATGTACACTTTCTATCTTTATCGACCGATTAGTTGGCTAATAAATGGAACGAGGTTACCAGATAAATTCGATCGGGCTCGATGCTTCCTCGGAGAATCTTACGATCGAAGCGCATGTTACGTGACATTAACCTTGATGATACTACTTTAAATTTGCTGACGATTACGGACACGTGTGCGCCAAACTACCGCAATTATTCTATCAGTTATTGCTTATAATAACGGAATGCATTATTTTAATAACAGATTGGACATACGACGCATTCGATCCAACGGTCAACGACGATCGTCGAAAACAGCTATTGAAGTTCAAACATAGCCCTAATAATCGTCTGGTATCAAGAACAACCTAAAGACATTAAGGCGTATCTATAATTCAAGCCCGCCTGTTTCACACGGTAATGTGTCAAATTCAATGCCAGTTTTCACTCGAGCGCACCAGCGCGATATCGAACGTTTATCGCATGCAAATTTTAACTAAAAAGAGGCACTAAACCGTCATTAAAGAAATTACTGCAGTTACAAATAGACGATTGGAAAAATCGAAATCGGCGGTCTTCCTAAACGAAACCAGTCTTTTCGAGCGGTAGCGCGACAAACTCGATATCGCTTTCGCTTGATAAACGTGGAACCGGGACCAAGTGAAAATTTCGATTAAATGGCAGAATGGTAAATGCTTATGAGTCGTTCTTAATGCATTCCGACAAAACAGAGACTTTTTCATTTTTTTCACTACGCGATTTTCATACTTTCTCGTGGCAAAAACAAATCTAGAAATAAAATCACAATTTCTATTGACTCAAGATTTCATGTAAAATTACAGGAGAAAGAGTGAGTGAATGAGTAGAAATTGGAACATGCACTATGCGTGACGTCTGAGTGTAAATAATTCGGGTGGTCTAAAGGTTACAAGAATGACTCAAGTCATGAGTAAGCAACTGGAAAATCGAATTCGACATGTTCATGGGCGAAATCAGCACACTAGCTTTCGAGAGAAATTTCGGAAAATGTGAAACGCCATGAATCATCGTAACAAAAGCCGAGCCGGACCGCAAGCAGGTAATTGTAAAAATGGGAATCGATGTCGGCGTTGGATCGACGCGCACAAATAAAAGCAGGCGTGACCGATGCCCGAGGTTGGACCAATCGCGATTCAGCGAGGTCTTCCGGTTTTTTTCCTTTATTTCATTCACTCTTTAAGCCCCTTCTCTGTAGCCAGTGATTCCCCACCATCGTGAAACCACGTCTCTCCCAGCTAGAACGGATCACCCGATCACGCGCGTTGCGGCTGCAACGAGGAATGCATGCGCGCGGGTACCGGGCGACCTTTTGACGCCATCGCGGCGACGATAAAATCCCGATCCATTTTCGCGGCCGATTATGTAAAATTAATCATTTGTAATGGCAATTCAGGTAATCGAAGTCCAAATCGAGATTACTTGTACGACAAAATCATGCTGGAGGCGCCACAAGTATTCCCACGTGGGTGCACAAAAATCAGTTGAACGACATACAATGAATTCGCTAAAATAACGAATGCAAAAGCTAAGGCACGTGCTCATTAAATAAACCGACGCGTAACGTGAAGAAAAAAATAAAATACGAGCCACGTGGTATAATTCGTCGGCTGGGAGGCGAAACGTACTAAATCAGGCGGGCGCCGTGGAACGTGTACTTACTCGGGCGAGCATTGGAAGAGATAACAGTCCGAGCGAGTAGCGAAAAACACGACTGACTCGACCGATTACTGGAGAACGTAAGAATTAGCGGTGGAAAAGAAGAGAGCTCGATCGAACGTTATAAACTAGACTCTCCATCATCGAATCCAGATAAGAATCATGATACTGTCCAAGTTTTTGTCCATCAGTAATTTGAGATCTTTTTTTCTCATTATCTAAGGGTAACTTTTTATGATAACACTGTTCCAATTGCTGATTACCGTCGAATTTGAAACATGAGCTTATCCTATCGAGGCTATCAAGTATTTGTTCCCTGATAAACTTTACATCCTTTAGTTTTATAAGTTTCTAACTCATTGTCAGTGGTGTCGAGGTAAAATCACGTTAAGAAAAGGCGTCTACGAATTGTGACTCGAACTTTTCCAGCACTCCATCGAGTAAATACGTTCTGCAACGTTTTGCCTCTCTACGAATTAAGATCGAGCTCGTCGCGACTCGGTAACAATCTATCTGGCGAAACTTCCGAGCTTTAGAATTATATACAAATATAGAAAATCGTCGTTCCGGTTTCTATTATTCTTTAATGATCAACGATTACTAACAATGAGTGTGCACATTTCCATATATTTCGGCGCGTGCATCGCAACGTGCCATTCAAACGTGAGTCACGAATTGATAAAATGTGTGTTCGCTATTTCCGCTATAGATATTTCACGGTCAATATTTTCAAACGAAGAGAGAAACCGAGAGGTTTGGCCGAAACTTCTGCGAAGCGCATCTGGGAGATAGGAGATTGGCAAAAATGTTGGACCGGGCCGTCGAGGGCCGGAGCTATATAAGGTCCTGGGCAGGATATTACCTTCGAAATCTAATTATGAGATTTTTATAGGGCTATCGTAAAACGGCCGAATAATAGTTCGCGGTTGCTCGAGGGGGAGGGACCGGCGCAATCTTCCGCAAGGATAATGGGGAATAGCAAAAAGAAACACTGACTCTCCACGGAGGACTCCAGTTCTAACGCCGGCTCCTAATCAAACGGACTCTGCCCGCCCGTAATTGGACTCTGCTCGCGGGAATGTTAATTAGAAGATCGAGGTGCCACAATCGTGAATCATCGTTCCGATAATAATGTCAAACGATCAAAAATGCCAAAAACGCGAGATCCAAATAAATGATAATCAAATTGATCGATGAGTCAGTGGTACAATAAAAAACTGGGAACTTCGTGCATTGATAACAAAATCGATAGAACCCATAAAAGCTGAAAATCACAGATAAGGATTGCCATTCGATAAAGGAAAACCCTACCCAAATCTTCTAATCTGATGAATCTACGGTCAATGTTTGGCCGATGTCCGATGGAAGATTTCGGAATCCGAAAGAGCAACCCCTCGGGTCCAAGGACTCGCACCGCGTTTTACCTGGTAACGAGACATGACGTCACGACATGGCGTCTGCAGGTGAAACACGGCCGTGTAAGTAAGTATAAAGTGAGCGCACTCGCTAGTCGATGCGATTGGACGAAAGGTGAATCCCCGCCCTTGCACCGCGTTAACCCCTTTCAGCCTCTCCGTTCCCCTCTTCCACTCGAGCTGGTTTTATCGCAATCGGTTTCCCCTTTTATACTCGCGAGCAAATCGCGTCCGGGGCACGCAACCCCCTCGTGCGTGCACGCGTGCAAATATACTCGAGCACAGAGTGGCGAGACGGCAGCGCTAAAGACGGGATGAACCCGGTGTTTACATCTCTCTCTTGGCAACCCTCCGAAACCCTTGTTAACCACCCATTCTTATTACGCTTGTTTGCGGTGCTATTATCCTACTCCAAATGACACACCAAGATAACGTAAAATTAAATAATGTAAGGGTCGAGCGGATTTTAAGAATAAGAAAACAACAGAATACCCCCTGCCGTGTAGGATTCTTGTTTACGAGCCTATGACGTGTCACGGTGCGTCATAGCATCAATCCAAATAAAGCTGAGAACCCACGTTGTTATGTTAATCGCACAGGCATTGTAAAATAAATTTGTCACCTCATTCCTGAATTCATACTGTGCACCGAATCCGATGGACAGAATGTAAAGGGACGCGATCCAAAAATTATTTAACGTTAAGAACAAAATAAAAGGAAGGAGCTTAGACAAACAGTGTAGTCGAAAGGGTATCGTTCAAATCTAAATCGACCAGAAACAAACGTGCCAACAATAACACCGCTAATTCCGCCGAGACGCGTCGTCGTCTTTTTATTCCACGTAACATTATATTTTCGGGAGGATACATATCGTTATTCTTAGCCCGCCGATAAATTTACACCGCGAATATCAATCACGTGAAACACGGCATCATTTCATATCGTAAAAGGGAATGAAATGATCACGCGCTAAATCTACCTCGCCTCTCCGAGACAACCGTGTAAACAGGACGGTGACTTTTATAACAGGCACGATTCGATAGGCACGTGCATAAAATTTGTAGAAGCCGAGATACACGATAAAAAACGTGTTCCAGGCAGCGAAGTCTGGCGTTGTTTATAAACCGCGCCGCCCTTCCTGGCTCGGCTCGTGGCATGTATATCGCGAACACAGTGTAAATAACTATTGTCAGCCCCGTTTTATCGAAGCAATCGACAACACGCGACGTAATTTCGCCTCGAATATCAATACACGTTCACCGATTCGGAAGCGAAGTAAATAATGACAGGGAATTGCAAAAAGTGTCCAACGTCTTTTTTCCCGAGTTAATAACCATCGAAAAAAGCGTGGCTACTGTATATTCGATTTTCTTATGCTCTAACATCTTCGACCTTCTTCGTATCTATTCGTATAATAACCATAGCTCATCGTTTTTCGATACCCTGTTATTTACACGTGTTCTACGGATACATCGGGCCCGAATATCGAATCATCGAAAACGACGAGAACGCGTGTAATAAAATAAAAGACCTGAAGTAAAAACTCACCACTGGACTTTCCGACGAGTTTTGGTTCTGGTGGCGGGCTGTACCGTTGGCGACCGGTGGAACCCTCCTGCCGGAATTTCCCATCTCCTGGTACTCGTCGCTTTCTTCCATCGCGTACGATGGCAACGGTTCTTTATTCTTCACCCTAATTTTGACTGTTTAACCGCGTAGCGGTGGACCACGACACAATCAGGCACCCCGATGCCAAAACACCGGATTAGGGAGAAAAATGAAGGAACGAGAGCTACCCGTATCCGTGTTACGCCACGGTCGCGGACCGAAAGGAATCGTTACACACACCGATCTCACGTGATGCGAAATTCTCGGCTCCGTCGATAACACTAGATCATCGATACTTCGAACGGACACTTCGTGTATACTGGCGCGAATACCTGTCCATGTCTATTGTCGATTCGATTGAGGTCTTACCGAATCCTGGCCCGGCAATGTTGCCAAGACATGCGCGACGCTCTCTACTGTTTACGTTCTCGGTGCACTTTGCGAACAGTGTTACGGCGCGCACGCGTACGCGTCAGCGCGTCGATCGGCAGCACAGTATAATGTGCGCACACCGCGGTACCGAAAGGGACTGAACTCAAGGAGGAAGGAAGGAAGAAAGGACAAGGCGGACGTAGGAGAGGGAGATCGAAGAACGTGGTGGGGCGACTCGGTGAAAGAGGTGCGTACCAGGCGTGTTCCCGAAGATGCACGACTCGTACCCCTGATGTTGCACGTGCCACGTTCTGTCGTCGACTCCGGAAAAACAGACGAACCTTTCGAATCTCGAGCTGGACGCGGAATAACGTTAATCCACGAAAACGATCGAGAACAAATCGAAGACGTGCGCACACTCGCGACCCCTTGCGATCAGATGCTTGATCTCTCTTCAGCTCTCGTTCGTGATCCCCTCCTCTCCTCGATGTTCGTTCTCCACCGTGCGTGCAGTGGGCGGAGGCCTGCGACTTCGACGACGTCGTCGGCTGGCAGCGCACGTCGGGTAGTGGTAGGCGGTAGACCCTCGGTCACGCCCGGTATCGACACCTCCCTCGGCTCCCTCATCCTCTCTTTCACCCTTATCCCCGTCTTCCTCTCATCGTCCTCCCGCACCCTATTAAATGACGATCCCCTGCGCGGTGGCCTCGAGATTCGCCCTGGTATCCGCCGCTTTCCCGACCAGTTCGTACCTGCGAACGCATAACGATGAAAAATCCATTTACCGAAATTCGAGGAATTTCTTTTTTTTCCTAATCGATGCGATCATCGATTAGTTTCAGAGTGGAATTTAATTATCGAGCCCTAAAGCAATTATATGAAGAGCGATAATGATCTATGATTGACGTTTACGTTTTATTCTATTTTCTATACGAGCCCATTAACTCGCGATTACGTCCAGGATTCGATAAAAATGATTCAGAAATGATGGTCAGTTCCGCTCGCATTTTCACTATCACGTTTACTATCACATTCCATCGACGCCGAGAGTATACAACGATGTTAATGCTAATTGCCCATGATTGCCACGATTCTTCACGCGATACGGAGTTCCTCAAAATCTTCCGTCACGACATCCCTCGTCCCCATCGGTGCCTAGATTCTAGATCTAGATGATAAAAGAAATGCAGTTTCATGGAAAACAATTGCCTGAGAGCATTTTCTTGTAATATATGTTTCCAAAGAAGAGGGCGATCTTATAATATAGCGCGAATCCGTTTGTTCACTCGTGAACAATCGCCCACGTTCACGGATTAACATCCCTCTCCACGCTCGTTCAGTGGCGTGACACTTAAACGTTTGTTACCGAAGAAGTAACAAACTGTATCGATACTTTACATTATTGTAACAATTGTGACATCAATTATTGTACGAAACATCGTATTGAGCATTGCGGCAAGCGTTATTACATGCGGTAGTTATCACTGTTTGCCAAGGGGAAAGCGAAATGTCAAGAGACATTGGGAAGGAGGTAGTCGTTCTCCGAAAAAGAGCCAATACGTAGAAATTGTTACGTGAACAGAAATTGGGTCATTTTCTATAATGGGTACTAGAAAATCTGGAAAAGTCGTTTCTTGGACAGTTTTATCGAGAAATCTAAGCGAACTCGATTTGAATACGATCTGACTTTCCACAATTCCTCTCTTATCCGTTCTCGCGAATTCTCCGTGGCTCGGCGCGGCTCGGCGGGCTCTTCGGCGTATCCACATGCGCCGCACGTCACGTACTTACATATACAGGCCAAGATGGCGCGTACACGGTGCTCGTACAAATTGCAGGTAATTGCAGCCCGCGGAAAGGATCTCCCTCCTACTTCCACGACGCTCGCGGAGAAGTAGGAGGGAGAGTGCAAGGGCTGGCCGAGACCGTGTGAAACTGCGAATTTTATGATTTACAAACCGTGATCCTTTATAAGGGTATATGGATCTGTGCGCGAGGCGAGCCGCAGTTAAGATCCCGCCCCTGTGACCTCGCGGACCAACCGCGAGATAATTGCACGCCACGGACGATGCACGATTTACTCATGCGATTTACGATTTCGCTCGCTTACGACGAAAAACCGAGCTATGGAAGCGAGCTGGAGGAACAAGCCGAGAAAGCGAGCTAAAGAAGGAAGCTAAGGAAGCGAGTTAAAGAAGCGAGCTAAAGAAGCAAGTCGGGGGAGAATGTTGAGGTAGCAGGCAGAAAGGTTTGCCCTTTCACTCTAACACAATCGCAAACGCTTCTTGAATTTCACGGGTCGGGCTAACCCGTCAAAATGACTGATTTTAAATGGAAAAATGAATGTATAAAAAAAAGTTGGTCGTTCTAGTGTTAAGAATACACGTAAAATGATAGACAAAAAACCAATAAGCAGAACTCGAGATATTTACTATACATAGGCTTGGATTTATATCAATCATTGAATGAAATATTGTATCAATCGATATTTAATCGATATTATTCAATCGATTATTATATTAGCCATTATACGAATCCTTGTAATAAGTAATTAAATTATTGAATAATAAAATATTGATAAAATGAATAAAAAATAAAAATAAAATAATATTGCAGCGATTGTTACGCCAATGATTGTACGAAACGCGTTGGGTCAAGAGTTCCAACCGAGATTGGCTACGCGAAATCCGAATGAATGAAAAAGCGANATAATCACTGAATGAAATATTGTATCAATCGATATTTAATCGATATTATTCAATCGATTATTATATTGGCCATTATACGAAACCTTGTAATAAGTAATTAAATTATTGAATAATAAAATATTGATAAAATGAATAAAAAATAAAAATAAAAGAATATTGCAACGATTGTTACGCCAATGATTGTACGAAACGCGTTGGGTCAGGAGTTCCAACCGAGATTGGCTACGCGAAATCCGAATGAATGAAAAAGCGAGATGTCAGGAAAGATATAATAGACGTTTTGCCAGAAATCTGTAGCTATAGGTGGTCCTGGTGTGTATACTATTGTCCGCTGCGATGTTCTCCGGAAAGCCAGCGGACCTTACATTCTGCATCCCTACTAAATCTTATGCTGTCAACCGCATAGACATCCAAGGAAACCTTTGTTACCTTTTCCTGCGATTATAGACCGAGTTTTCGCACGAAGGCACTGCTGAAAGTCTCCAAAAATAATTCCAACACGTATTTCACCACCCAGTATATTATTTCAAGTTTAATATATTTAAATAATATGTTTAAAAATCCTCAGTCTAATTATTATAATTACTCGCCCGACTATCGCGATCGCTCGAACGTTTCCTCAAACGGCGGCGCGCAATTTACAATAATTTATGCAAGTACCACGTGAAAGCGTGCACGTGTTTCAAATATAANTAAAATCCTCAGTCTAATTATTATAATTACTCGCCCGACTATCGCGATCGCTCGAACGTTTCCTCAAACGGCGGCGCGCAGTTTATAATAATTTATGCAAGTACCACGTGAAAGCGTGCACGTGTTTCAAATATAAGGCGCGTCCGCCCGTATGCATAAACAGCAATCGAAAATTGTGGTAGGAAAGCCGAAGCATCGTGAGGGTACCGACTTTCATCGCATTGCGGAATCCCAAAGTATATATTGAGTCAAGGGACTAACGATAATCCCAGCTCTAGAAAATCAAACTTAGGCCTTGGTGTAAAAGAAAATCGATTCCTATCGACCCTGAAGACAATCGGAAAGTCTCGACAATTATTGAATCCCTCGTAAAAACCCGACTTATACACACATCTATTTCAATCACTTATTATAGGAACGGCCATAAATAGCTATCTAGCGATAAAACTATCTAGCGAACGTAGTACCACTCGAGAATGATTTTATCCTAGAGTACCGTCCAGCAATGAGCCGGAGGAATATCAGTGAGGATGTTTGAGAAGCCGCGCCTCGAGGTTCACTCGTTTCTTGGCACCTCCGATTGACAATTCTCATGGCGACTCGGCCAGTATTTGTTCTTTCTTTCCCCATTCTACCTTGGGTAATCACCGATCTTCTCTTCTTCTCCTCTCCCCTTTTCTCTCTATACGCGTCCCCGGCGCATGGACTTATACGCTCGGGTACGACACAAGGATGTACTCAAGTTAACTATTACGGGGCCCTCCTCGCGGTTTTATAGCCCATCTGGGTGGCGTGCATACCACCGCCATCTTGTTAGCCGCGATTAAATATTGATGCAAGAACGGAAAGGTATTCGCGGAATCGTTTCGTGGAATCTGGGACACCGATTCCCATTCACCTTTTTTCACTAATTCTGAATCATAAGATCCAATCGCGCCGACCGAATAACGGGGAACGATTACACACTTTATTCAAAGAACAAGACTAATTTCGAAGCATGCAAATTATTTGATTTTTTCGTCATATTGTATCCACAGTAAAAAATTGATATAATTCATGGGCCATGCACTTCCAATTTTATTCACTGGACTTGTTTGATTTTTATTAAATCGATCGGAAACTTCGTGGATAGTATCTCGGCTGGGAATCCGTCCTGGCGCAGGAATCTGCGCTAAACGTTCGCGAGCGGCGATTCCAGACGAAACGATTCAACGGCTTCCACTAATTTGCTGTCCGCCGGTGCGTGTCCATTATTGTGCAAATCGTCGAGCAGATTGCAACAGAAGGATAACAATGAGGGATCTTGGCGCGAGTCTCCCGTTCCCCACGATGGGGTGTCGCGCCACCCCATCGTTAGTGTGCCGAATCAACCGGAAATTCCAGCTTTCGTCGCTTCCGTATTCACCGCACCATAAAAAGAGAGAACGCTCGCGCGTGGTACCGAGAGTGAAAGAGACGAGGAACCTCATGGATCGGGATGCTGAGAGACTCGAGGAATTAGCCAAGATAATGCTCGATTGTCATGAAAATACTTGTTTATCGGAAGGGGACAAGGTGTCTGGCTGTTTCCAGATAATTAGAGATCGGAAGACGACACCTGGTCCCGCGTCCATGCTAATTCCTTCTCCCCTTCTTAACCGAACTCCTTCAATGTTAATCCTTCGTTCACGACGAAGGGAAAATTCGAACAATGAATAAATAATGCGAATTCGAAAAAGATTAACCCTCACGTGAGCTCCGAAAGGGAATCGCAGATATTCACAGTACAACATCGTATTTAGTAATCTATAAGATTCTACACAGTTACCGAAGGATTCAAATAAATTTGGTTTGAAGTTTCTCGAGCTAACGGTTCGTGCAAACACGTGCCGCTTTTCCTAGAGTTCTGCCAAAAATCCGACGAAATTCTAAGCGATCAAAAGAATTCTCAAAGATTCGGTCTCGAGATTCTGGACTATAGTACGAATTCATGCGAGAAAAGATCTGAGCGACCGAAATTTAATCCTTACAATAGGAATAGGAACCAAGCTAGCGAATGGAAAATTCGGACAGGGCAAGGTCCATGTTGCGAATTCCGAGAAGATTAATCCCTACGTGACCACAGAATAGGGCTCGCAGATATTCGCAGGGCGGTTTCGTATTCAGAGATCTTCGAAAGATCCTGAATAGTTATCGAAAGATTCGGACAGGTTGGGTCTTTAATGGGCCTCCATCGGCGATTCGGATTCTATTCTTCCTATAGTTCTGGATTAGAATCCCCACGAGACTGAGCGGTCACAAAAGAATTCAGAGAAATTTGGTTTCCAGTATTCGACTAAAAGTTCCTACGAAAGAAGATCTGAGTGGCCGCTGTATTGTTATAAGATGAAATTGGTTTAATCTGAAACGCGACGGCGACGTGCAAAGGGAGGAGAGGTCAGTCGGGGGCGGGAAGACGGAGAAGGATTGCCCCGAAACGAGACAACCGTGAGTAGATCGCTTTTAGGATCATTAATTATCGTAGGAAGCGCGAGAACGAGCAGGATACTGTGCGCCGCGCGACCAACCGACCTGGCATGGACGAAAAGGACGCGCCGGGGGAAAATAGAGAGCAAAGGAGAAGGCGAATGTCGCCACTGCAAACCGAAATTACCGTCGAAGATTAATGATCGCGGACTTTATTACACGTATTTATAGCTCGCGTTCTAAAATCCAGAGTCCAGTTAACTTTTGCTAATAGCGAACGATACCGCCGGCCCATCGAACCTTCCGGAAAACCGGCGAAACCCAAGAAAACTTCCATCGGCGGTGCCTCTTAAATGTTGTTTCACATGGTGCGTGAAATTCTCAGTTCTCGATCTTTCTGAAAACAGCGGTCACCTTGGAGTTTGACCCTGCCCGATCCCCCATTTGATTTAGTTTTGCCTGACTTTTGACAAAAAGCGTAATAAAAAGAAAGACGGAGAGACAATGTGTAATACGTAGGCGCATGTATATATACGCGTTCCTTAAATAAATCGCTCGGAGTGACGGATTGGGGAGGAAGATTAACGAGCGCCGGTGTGTCGTTCGATTCGATACGTCGAATTAACGCGGGACAGGAACGCGGCTCTCTCGGTATCGGTTATTAATGACTCTTAGCCTTTGCCAATGTAAACCTTAACCGAGTGCCGAGCATTCGTGACTCTGGATTAATCGTCGCTGATAAATGCCCACGGTTCACCCGTCGATCGCCTTAAAACTGGATGAATCGCAGTTAATTACTCTGATCGTTGAACAATCGTCGGAAACAAGAGTCGGAAAAATCGAATGAAAGCGCCGCCTATTTTCTTACACGACTTTGCATCTCGCATCTGCTTTCCTGCAGACCTTTCTATAAGAGATACGCCTTTTCCGAAGAAATAACGATTCGTCTCGGGTTCCCGTCGATTGGAAAATTCCAAATGCGAAGAAACAGGGGGTGGAGAGGGAATAAGAAACCGAACCACCCTAGCTCTTGGAATTCCGAGAATCGTTAATCTTACAGTCGGTCGGTTCAGAAACCGTTTCGGCATAAGATTGCGATGTAGATTTCGCAGCGTCGCCACACCCCGCGGCGATCCTATAGATTTTGGTCGGCTCTATACAAATATTTGTCACGGCTACCTGAATCACCGCTGCAGACGATTATATCGGAATTTGATAGCGTTTTATTTATTTAATGTAATTACTAATTAAAATTGTATCATCAAATTGCACATTAATGCAAATAATTAGTGAATAAAATTGTATCATCAATGAGCACGTATGANGTCTTGGAATTCCGAGAATCGTTAGTCCTACAGTCGGTCGGTTCAGAAACCGTTTCGGCATAAGATTGCGATGTAGATTTTGCAGCGTCGCCACACCCCGCGGCGATCCTATACATTTTGGTCGGCTCTATACAAATATTTGTCACGGCTACCTGAATCACCGTTGCGGAAGATTATATCGGAATTTGATAGCGTTTTATTTATTTAATGTAATTACTAATTAAAATTGTATCATCAAATTGCACATTAATGCAAATAATTAGTGAATAAAATTGTATCATCAATGAGCACGTATGAAAAAAATATTTAAGGGAATATAGTGAATAACGCGAGTTTATATAACCCTAATCAAAACTGTGATTAACGTAAGATAATGATATCGAAAGTTTGCATAAAATTATTGACTCACTGAAGCCAAGGACTTCTCTCTCCTAACATCTTAGAACTCGTGCTGCCCTCTAACGACGACGGTAATTCAAATCTAAATAATTGCCTTATCAGAAGCGATATTAAAACTGTGTACGTCGTGTAAATATGCGACTAATACTTTGAAAACCTCTTCTATCTCTTTTTTTATTGTAGATTAGATTAAAATCTTATGAAAAAAATGCATGTCAATAAGAAATACGAATAATTGTAAAAGAAAATCGAGAAATCGTGAATCGAGAGATTTAACAATTCATGGAGCACCTCTGTCACTATAATTATAACAAATTCTATTGCATTCGAGGAAGTTCTTGATCGTTTCATGGTAAAATTGAAATACTACAGTGCCGACGAGATATGCAAATCCTTTCACGCAAGCGCATTATAAACAACAGTGATAAAGTTATAATGTAACAGAACTGGTGCGAGGAATAAGTGAGATAAAGGACGAGGATGTACGGAAGGGGGTGTAAACCAAACGGGACTGTCGATATACGCTCCCAAACAAGATCCACCAGCGTGATTTGACCTTTCGAGTTGAACCAGAACCCAGAACAAGCCCGTTTCTCTATCAACCTGAACCACCGAGGATGCCTGGCTCGATCAACAGTAGAACGAGAACTCGCGTCACGACCTGATCTAAAGGTAAGCAGAACTCCCAGTTTTATCGAATTCCATGGCTTCAACTCCCAAACAAAGGATCGTTCCTGTTCCGATCAACGAAAGATCGAGCGCTCGGTTTTAAATCGCTTGGACAACCCTGCCGTCTGTCTCGCTTCATCCCACTTTCTCTGCCTTTCTCTAGATATCAGTAACCCTGAACGCGCGGCGATAAAAAATAGAGTGACCGACAGCGGTACATCAGAGGAGATGACCAGTTCGAGCGAGCTGTCTCGGTCGCAGGAGTACCTCAGCTTTCGCAGCTCCGTTCCCCTTAGGAAAATCGTCGTCGACGCTGACGGTGCCAAGGTAATCTCACGTTCCAATAAAACCGTCCGTCGAATTACGATGACATTTTTGCGAAGACTTATTTTTATAAATCGCTACAAAAATTTCACGATTTCCCTAAAGTTAACTGTAAATTTATTGTTAATTTAAAAACTATAACGATTCAGGGATGGAGAGTGTACGACTCCAGTCCGAAAACCGTCAAGTGTCCACTCGTGTGTCTTCCACCGGTCAGTGGCACAGCCGACGTGTTCTTCAAGCAGATACTTGGTTTAGCGGCCAAAGGTTACAGAATCATATCGGTAAGTCTCAGACATCGACGTTGCGAATCGTTATTTTCGAACTGGAAATCGCGCATAGAATATTAATTGTATGAATAATTTTGTTAATCAGACACTCGGTCACTGCATTTATGAATCGATTTGAGTAGACACAAAATTATTAATTTTAATTTCAGGCTGAACCACCTGTGTATTGGAATATCAAAGAATGGTGCGACGGATTCCGGAAACTATTAGACTACATGGAACTGGATAAGGTGCACCTGTTCGGCGCCTCATTAGGTCAGAACGTACGAAAAAAAAAACGTCGTTCAATTAAATAATTCCACGTAATTCATAAATGAAATAATAGAACCTGTTGTCATAATTTCCAGGTGGATTCTTAGCACAGAAATTCACGGAAGTGAATGCTCACTGTCCGAGAGTCGTATCGTTGATACTATGTAATACGTTCACCGATACTTCGGTGTTCAGTTACAACGACTCCGCCGCGGTGTAAGTATAATATTTTTACGCTTGTTTATCTAACGCTACTGGAATCGAACAATTTACAATCGTATAGCACGCGTTTGCTGCGAGATAAGGAGAACAGCGATACGTTATCTCTGTATTCTGCGTGTAATTACTACTGATCGATTCGATTCGCAGGTTTTGGGTTCTGCCGTCGTTAGTATTAAAGAAAATGCTGATGGGTAATTTTGTGACGGACAGAGTTGACGGCGAGATGGTAGAAGCCATCGATTTTATGGTGGAAAGGGTAACTATTTTTTAAATATCCTCTCCCCCTCGTGTACACTATTTATATGAAACACGAAGATCACGTTTTCGCTCGTAGCTGGAGAGTCTGACTCAACCTGAACTGGCATCTCGATTAACGATGAACTGCGTCAACTGTTACGTTCAACCGCAGAAAGTATGTCACCTGCCCATCACGATCATAGACGTGTTCGACGAATATGCGTTATCGAATTCCGTGAGAGAGGAGATGTACAAATGTTACCCGAACGCGAAACTGGCTCATTTGAAAAGCGGTGGGAATTTTCCTTATTTGAGCCGCGCCGCAGAAGTAAATTTACATTTACAGGTATTCGTCGATATCTAACAGAAATAATATTTACGTCCACTGTCTCGATCTAAGGTAAATTCTATTTATAGATTCACTTGAGACAGTTTGAAGGCACCGAGTACGCGGCTTCCGAAAGAACTACACCGGCGATCTAGCATTTGAATGATTGAAAAGAAGAGGGAGGAACGATTCCCGGTTATGATATCAATATACTCACATGTTCCTCGACTATTTACTCTGACTCGCGGCTCGCGTCCTCAGTAGGAACGTTTTACAAAATCGCCATATCAATTATATGCCGAGCTCTATGTATATAGATGTTAGCCCTGCGGAACGTTAACTCACGTTTTTATAGCGAATACGGCCTGTTATATTTTCGAAGCGAATATTTGTTAAGTTGTATTTGAAACATTACCAAATGATATTGTATATTCTATAAGCTGAAGAATATATAAAAAGAACGTTTACGGAGGATTCCAACACTCGATCAAGTGGATTAATCAACGGTACATATCCCGAAATAATTATGTACGTGTGCTGAATAATAAAAAAATTTCTTTTCTACCAAGAATCGTGTGATCGTTCAAGGCCGAGCCTACCTAGCCTACCCCTTATATCATCGACCAAACTCGGCAACTCGCGAAGTGCAAATTTGTGTCTCGCGTCTCGCGGTGAACGAACTCTAAAGAAGTGCGCTTACTTCGCAACACCGGTCGACCGAGAGAGAGACCGTACAAGGAACTCGCCGGAGTATCGATTTCTCCATACGTTTCTCCCTAGCGAGCTCGGATTACAGGGCCTTTCCTGTCCGTCTCTATAGGACCACGTTTACTTAGTTACTCCCTTACGTACCACCGGCTGCATTAATTACGCCTGTGCACCGAACCGCAGACGCGTAGCACCTTCGCGGCTGACCTGGTTGCCTCTCAAGAACAAAAGCTAACGCAACCCTCGTTACAGATATATAGAGACGAACTATAAAAATGGTTAACGCAATAACGCATAGCTCCCGTTAAAAGTTAGATATCAGTTCCACCTTCAGATATTTTTCAATATCTGTTTCAGAGCTCATGGAATTTGCGATATTTGAGTTGTTTTATCCCACAAGATTATTTTGATAAGATCGCGGCTAAGCGGCAACTGTAATCGATACGATCCCCAACGCGGGAAACGAACGAGCGTTTGAAAGTTCAGTCGCTCGAGTGGTCGCGCCGCGGCTGGTCGCTTCTTTCCTTCCCAGTCGCGCAAGAATCTCATCACACTGCACATAACAATCCAGTTCCTTTCAAACGCGCGTGAATCTCATCCTCTAAGTTACACCATATAATCTGTTAGCGGCCGCCGAAACTGTAATAATGATTTCGCAATGGAGTCATTGACGAACGGATGCGATCGA
>SMSR01016101.1:124581-136389 GCA_019453355.1 Ceratina japonica | reverse complement strand
TTTAAATATAATTTGCGAGCTAGTTTTAAAGTTACGACGGAATTACGGAAAAATTTAATTCTTTTGGGATTAAATTATTTTTAATTGTAATTGATTAATTAGGTATAATTTGACGTATTCACAAGTACATGCCATTATTTTTTAAACATTGTTTTTTCAATAATTCCAACAAAATTAGCCATATTTCTCGAATCTCCATAAGAACACATATTAACTTTAAATTACTATATCTTTAAAACTAACTCGTAAATCATAGTTAAATTTTGCACATACATTTATAATGGCATTGTTGACTTACTGGCAAAATTTTATTGGGCTGACATTACTTCCAGATATGGGGAGTACAACCTTAATTCAGGTTTTCGACTGCCGGGACGTATTTACGTTGCGAAGTCCGCGTTCAGATAGATCTGTGTAAAGGAGGTAAATAAACAGAGGTCAGGTTGGCGATTAAAAATGATTTACCGAAAGACCGATGCACCGGCGTTAATAAAGGTTGCACGAACCGTGCGTCGAGGAATTCCATTGACTCGCGACACCCGAGAACCGTTGCGCGAGATCGACGACTTGTTGCGCGAGTAGTAGTACCATCGACTCGCGATTACACCCTCGTTCACGAGTTTTAGGACGAGTACTCGTCTATCAGAAGACGAACATTCCGAAGCGATTGAAGGCTCGTAGTATGCGAGCGCATAGTCGTGGACCAGACGTAGAGCGAATGGCAAACAGTGAAATTATCTGTGAAGCGATATAGATACGTTAACAATCTTCGTGTAACACTTCAATGAGAGGCGAGCTCTAATCTTGTTATTAAATTCGTTACGTATCAATAATCGTTATTTAATTATTCATTGAAATGCGACGAGTTTAATCTGTTTAAAAGGAGGTTCATCCGGTTAAGGAATTAATAGATAGATCTCCAAAACAAAAATTTGATAGTCTATATCAGTATACCAGGATACGTCAAAAACATTTTTAAGTCATTTTGATACCTTAATGACGAGGTATTAATTTAAATATTTTTCACAATTTTACATGTAGTCTTATGAAAAAGAGTGATTTCCCAGACTTTTATCGCTAATTTAAAGAGAAACATTTAACGAATATTTTAATTGCAAATTTAGGGAGATTGGGTGACTACGAATCGATAAATATATAAACACAACAAACGAAATCTGCATCTTTCAGCAGTAGACAACCTTCGTTATTAACATGTACGCTAGTCAAGCAAGTTCCCCTTTTCTATAACTTGCATTTGACTTGCTATGTTCCAGATGAACCTCCTTGTGCTCCCAGAATTTCTCGATTTAATCGGTTTGTGCAATACGTCCTGGGATCCGTGCAAAAAAGGGTATGAGCGTGCGATATCGAGCGTCGAGAGATGAGTCTCGTGACGAGAGCCGAGATAAGGTTCGTCCACGAGAATCGTTGAAAAGTAACGAGATCTTCGATTGTTCTTATGCAAGTCGAGGTCGTCGGCCGGGAGAGAATCGTCGCGGTCCGGCCGAGGGGTACGAAAAATTGCGAAACTGGGCCACGTTGGAATTTTTTCGAAGATTGCAACTGAACCGAGTGGAAAGTCACTGTGACTCGGCACAGTTTGTCGCGGCGATCGAGAATCTTCTCTGCTGCGTGTCACCGAAACTCACGCAATCGAACTCGCCCCGTCCCCTACGCCCGTCGTCGACCCGACGTTCGTATATAGGGAAACTCGAACGACTTCGAGGCAACACACATTATTGCAAAACTGAGAAAAAAATTGACGGTCGTAAATCTGAGGAATAAAACGAATTAAAAATATCGCTCGATATTTAATGAAATTATAATTTATGCGCAGATACGCCATCGACAATTTTGATGCTGCTGTATGTTTAACTTATGTAACGAGTGGAACGAGGCTGAGAACGGCGAAGGGGTGGCGACGGCCAAAGGGGAGAGATCTCGTACGAATTCTCGAAGAATGACGAAATTCGAAGGAATATCGACGGGATGACTCGTTCTAGGAAGAAACGATAATAATTGACGAGATGCACAGATCGTCGAGGAGGATATAAACAGTTTTTGAATCGCGCAATCGACAACCCAATCGGTGGGATGTCGTAAGCAGCGATTGGAGCCGACTCTGGCTCGATAACGAGCGCGGATCTGACCTCTAGCACGCGCGGTCCTTTAAAAAATCAGTCGAGAAGCGCGACTAGAAGAGTAGGGGGAGAAACAGACCCGATAACGCACCGTCGAATAATCGCTTTCGAACGAAAAAACCGCGACTCCACTGACCGATCAATTGAATTTCCTTTTGCTTTCTTTGCACGATTCGCCGAGGCACGCGTGGGACCATCATTAGGATCACCGAGACTTTCCTTCTCGTTTTCATTTCGACTACAGAATTTGTACGTGAAATTGGTTCTCGAAACCCGTGAAATAAACGTATAAATATACAGAGTGGTCCACGCAACTCGTGCACCGTTATAACTAACAAAATATGCGAGTTGCACGAATGAATGTTGTATACAAATTACAGGGGTTGCAAATTTAAAGAGGCACACTATGTAATATGTTAATTTTTTTTATAGGTGGAGGCGTTTCGAAGATTTGATGGTCAACTTTGTTTTTTAAATGGAATACTACATTTTTTATTCCAAAATATGGTAGAATATTGAATTGTAAGTAAAAAAGTATTATCAGCCCAAAACTTAATAGCCAACGAGTAATTTCACTTTATTACTTGAAAATTTTCAGATCTTCACTGTCCTGCGATGTCATTCACTCGATATTATGATCGCGCATACTTTGCATGGACCAGCCTGTATAAATGAATAGATAAATAAAAACGAACGGCGTCCAGCGAAAGCGTCTGATTCGTAATTTCTTATAACCGCGCATTAGATATGTCAATAGTGGTGAACGAACGGGAAAGAAACACTCGCTCGTAAAAGCGGAGGTGACTTCATACGTAAGTAAGATTAGAGCGGGACGCGTTTTAATTAATGATCGATCGACGACGGGCCGAAGGAAACGCGGGAACCGATAGAGAGAGGTCACCAAGGAGATACCCACCGCGACCATACTTATACAAAGTATGGTTCTGCGGACAGGCCGATAAGGCCGGCTTCGCTTCGGTGAGATTTTCCACGGCTCACCGCCGTTAATCGACCAAAAAGTATGGAGACTGAATAATCGTTTACTCTCGATTTGAGGAAAGACGACGAACGCGGAATGCGCGTAGTTGTTCCCCGCCGCACCTTGAACGCGATACCTTCTTCGTTGGACGACGTCCAATGTAAATTGCATCACGCGAGTTAGAGGATTAAATCTATAATTAGACTCGAGATTTTTATTTAAAAAATCAAATCCACGTTGCGCAACGATGAGTATCGCAATGTTTATACTTCGCAGATGTTCCGAATGTATTTTACGTACGCATCAGATTCACGGTCTAATTATAACGGAAGATGGGACCGATCGAATTTTATTTTTTTCCTCGTTCTGGTCTCCGTGGACCAGCGGTAACCGCAGTATTTTTGTACATAACATATTTTTAGATGAACTATCGCGACGAGGCGACAATCGCTTATCACGAGCGATGGACGCGAGGAACGTACGATTAGAAGTAAAATCAGTTTGTTTTCAATTACCAGAGCGATTTATCGGTCGCGATACCGCGTTGCGTCGTGCCGTTCGGATCGAGATCTGTCCGCCGATCCGGGGATCGCGACTCCGGCATCATGGATCATCGAAGAAGCGCGCCGGTTCGTTTCGGAAGGGACGTTCGAGGAACGCGCTCCAATTTTCAGCTTTTCCTTTCCGCGAAAACGTTTCGACGTACGCGCGCAACGCGAGGTCGACGGGAACGGCACGTGATCCATCGATCGCGGCGTCGTCGTCGTCGTCGCGGGTATCGATGACGATCCCTCGCCGTCGTCATCGTCGGAAATAGAGCGAGCGGCGAACGACGCGTCTAGGAATTCCGCGAATCCCTAATTTCCGACGGAAACAATGCCCGCTTCTTTTAATTCCTCCGCGTCGACATCGTTCCGCGACGTAAAATTGGATTGTTTATCATGGCACGAATCGGAATTCCTGAGGGAACGGCGAGCCACCGGCCGAATTAGATTCTCGTCAAAGTATCGGAACGCGAGCGTTACTGAATAACAAACGGGGGTGTCCGAACAGTCTCGATTCAATTTTCGAGCTTATTGTTAGCCCGTCCCTCGTTCGTTTGGCCCCTCGTCCGTCGGAACGGACCAAACTTTGTCGATTCTCAAGGGGGGTCATGGTATGATGAGTCTAAAAACAAGCACTTTTTTTCAGAATTCGACCTGTACAACGAGGAACAACGAGGAACAACGCGTACTAATTGCCAGATTCGTGAACGGACGCTCGTGTAACGCCGCGATACGAAGCCATAGAGAGCGAGCTGGAAAAAGATTCGCGTCCATTGAAACTCGTCCTTATCTCGCTATGAATTGGCGAACGTAACGAGTCGATGTCGAAACACTTGGTGAACCTAATCGGGCCGCTCCCCCGTCTTCGACGTCGAGCAACGCGCGACACTGGCCAACGCCGGTGGCCCCTTTTTTTCTCCCGTTCTTTTTACGAAGAGGAAAAAAGCGCGCGAGGTCGCGCGGACCCGCGAGTACGCGAGTACTCGAGCTCTCGATAATTCGGCCTGCAGATTTCGTTCGACCCTTTGAAAAGGTAACGCGGACCGATTCGCTCGATTGCCGGAGAAATGAATCGGCCGTCGAGGCTGCGGGAAGAGAGAGAAGGAGAGCCGAACGGGAGAAGAGATCGCGAGTACTCGAGCTCTCGATAATTCGTACTCGCCCTGCAGATTTCTTTCGACCCTTCGAAAAGGTTAACGCGATTCGCTCGATGGCTACGCCGAAGGAATGAATCGGGCGTCGATTCGGCGGGAAGAGAGGGAGGAGAGTCGAACGGGAGAGGAGATCGCGAATCGAGAGAGAGAGGGACTCCGATAAGAGAAGAGAAGATAATATTGAGAGTATGTGTATCCGCGAGGGAGAGGAGGGGAGGATCGAGGGAAAGAATGGGCGAGAGCGCGTCTGGAGCCAAGCTGGCTGCACGAGAAGGGGCTCGACATCGCGTTTACAAATCGAACTTGATTAGGTGGGGACAGGCCTAAGCTTATAAGACACGAGACCGACGCCGTTCCGAACCAATAGTCGCAAAACTGTGATTGTATCTCGTTTACTAGGAATCCAGGCAACGACCTCTTCGCGACGCAGCCGATCGGAGAATACCCCAAGTGGCAACGCTTGAACCCAGTTTCCAGACGCGCCGGGACAAACAGTGACATAATACCTGGTGGTACAGGCGAATCAGCGACAGCTACAAAGAGGAAATCCTGTTTAGCGATCCCAGCCGTCGAATTTCTGCGGGGAACAGCTCATTTGACACTGTCAACGGGGAGATTTTTAATTTCAGTAAGTATCCGATTCGTAAAACCGGTTAGGCGTTCGAACGCGAGTCTCCCAGCCGCAGAATTTATTTTTCTCGATTTATGTATAACGAAATTTCGATTTGGCCAAAGGATACGTGGATCCGATCGAAGGATCGGTTCGGCGAACCGATTGGAAACGGAAAATTTTACGATCGACGCGTAGAACACTGGGTCAAGTGTAGAATGACGCGTAACGTTGACGAAACCAACGAAGCGCAATTCGTGTCGTGTCAAAAGTTAACTCGCAGCTGGGGTTTATGCAAAAACAATTTCGCGCGTTAAAGGGATCGAAGAGATCGAAAGCCTTCCTCGCGAGAGAAATATTTTTCGTGTACGGTGTTAGTACGGATATTGCGAGGACCCGTTGTCCAGTCCTTCCCACGGGCTCTCCCGNAATCGCGAATCGAGAGAGAGAGGGACTCCGATAAGAGAAGAGAAGATAATATTGAGAGTATGTGTATCCGCGAGGGAGAGGAGGGGAGGATCGAGGGAAAGAATGGGCGAGAGCGCGTCTGGAGCCAAGCTGGCTGCACGAGAAGGGGCTCGACATCGCGTTTACAAATCGAACTTGATTAGGTGGGGACAGGCCTAAGCTTATAAGACACGAGACCGACGCCGTTCCGAACCAATAGTCGCAAAACTGTGATTGTGTCTCGTTTACTAGGAATCCAGGCAACGACCTCTTCGCGACGCAGCCGATCGGAGAATACCCCAAGTGGCAACGCTTGAACCCAGCTTCCAGACGCGCCGGGACAAACAGTGACATAATACCTGGTGGTACAGGCGAACCAGCGACAAAGAGGAAATCCTGTTTAGCGATCCAGCCGTCGAATTTATTCGGGGAACAGCTCATTTGGCACTGTCAACGGGGAGATTTTTAATTTCAGTAAGTATCCGATTCGTAAAACCGGTTAGGCGTTCGAACGAGTCTCCCAGCCGCAGAATTTATANTCGCGACGCAGCCGATCGGAGAATACCCCAAGTGGCAACGCTTGAACCCAGTTTCCAGACGCGCCGGGACAAACAGTGACATAATACCTGGTGGTACAGGCGAATCAGCGACAGCTACAAAGAGGAAATCCTGTTTAGCGATCCCAGCCGTCGAATTTCTGCGGGGAACAGCTCATTTGACACTGTCAACGGGGAGATTTTTAATTTCAGTAAGTATCCGATTCGTAAAACCGGTTAGGCGTTCGAACGCGAGTCTCCCAGCCGCAGAATTTATTTTTCTCGATTTATGTATAACGAAATTTCGATTTGGCCAAAGGATACGTGGATCCGATCGAAGGATCGGTTCGGCGAACCGATTGGAAACGGAAAATTTTACGATCGACGCGTAGAACACTGGGTCAAGTGTAGAATGACGCGTAACGTTGACGAAACCAACGAAGCGCAATTCGTGTCGTGTCAAAAGTTAACTCGCAGCTGGGGTTTATGCGAAAACAATTTCGCGCGTTAAAGGGATCGAAGAGATCGAAAGCCTTCCTCGCGAGGGAAATATTTTTCGTGTACGGTATTAGTACGGATATTGCGAGGACCCGTTGTCCGGTCCTTCCCACGGGCTCTCCCGTCGTTCCCGTCTTTGTTTTTCACCACGATTCTCGAGACNAAGCGCAATTCGTGTCGTGTCAAAAGTTAACTCGCAGCTGGGGTTTATGCAAAAACAATTTCGCGCGTTAAAGGGATCGAAGAGATCGAAAGCCTTCCTCGCGAGAGAAATATTTTTCGTGTACGGTATTAGTACGGATATTGCGAGGACCCGTTGTCCGGTCCTTCCCACGGGCTCTCCCGTCGTTCCCGTCTTTGTTTTTCACCACGATTCTCGAGACCGCGAGACGAAGCGCGCGGAGAAATATGGTGAACGTAATTTCTTTAATTAGGATTTTGTCGAGAGGAGTTTCGCCGCTCGGGGAGCGACGATAACCCCGTAAAAATCTTCCACTTACTCGCTAGAGCGGCGGGATTCTGCACGGTCGATTGATTAATGGCCTCCTTGTATCCGATTCCGGTATCGCGCGTGTTCGACCTCAACGAAAACGCAACGAAAATAAATAGAAAGCGACGGAGGAAGAGGGAAGGAAACGCGCTAGAGAAAACAACGTCGTGAATCGTCGATCATAAGGGGTGAAGAAGAAAACGCGGGCATCGAACGCGCGTATCCCACTTCCATTCACGGGATCCCTTCCCATTCATGTTTATACTCTCTCTCTCTCTCTCCTTATTCCTTCGTGATTCCTCGTTTCAATTTTTTATTCTGACAAGTTGCGTCTGCGTGCCGAGCATTAAAATAAAATATCGCATTATTAATATTATATATTTGCAGTAATATATCCTGCAAAAGAATTAATTTGAAAATCATATTTACGAGTCTTACATGGGAATAATAAAAACGATGAGACTTGTTCACGCGAATCGTTAGTTTCCTCTTATCAAGGTCACCAAAACATCCGATAATCTTTGAAGTTATCTCGACCATGGATGCAGATGAACTCGATTAAATCGCGGCTATCGCGATTGCGCGACGTCCCACGAATTGTTTGCTCTTATCCTCGTTTAAACGAGCGTCGACAATTAATTCAGAATTTAGAGATTAACAGCTTCCTATATATCTCTTCGGCTCATATAATCCGAATATTAAAATTCTTCACGATCGACGAAAGCTCTGTTAAAAAGTTCAAAGCACGGGACGAGGAAGAACGCGTTAATAAGTCGGAGAAACTCACCAGCCTCGGATCCTTTGGTCAACGTCCTTTTAATGATCGCGGTCTTATCGGTGTACGCGTCTACGGCGGCCACTCTGTCGCACAGCCGTTGAAATTCCTCGAACGGGTCATCCGTCGACGGTTTCTCCACCTTTTCCACCTTTTCCGGGTTCTTCGACTCCTCCTTCGACGGCTCGGACTCGCGTTTAGGCTTTTTATTCGCGACGGGTTCTGCCTCTTTGCTCTTCCGTTTCTTAGAGCCGCTCGGTTCGTTCTGCTTGGTAGTTTTACCGGTCTTGAACGGAGCTGGAAAGAGCAACTGCTTACAGATTCGACGACTCAGAATCGCGTATAGGATTTTAATTATTTTTATCGCTCGAATAAAAATTCGAGAGATTTTTTTAACCCGCGGCTAAACGAATGTTCGAATTCCCTGGAACCGCGAGCGGCGAATGCAGGGGATTAAATTCCGCTGAATCGACGTAAGACGAATACGATACGTGAATTGGGTATCTCGCCTAGTTCCTCGATTCCAATGAGATGTTCTCGGGAGCGCAACAATAATAATCGCCGGGACGCGAGACCAGTTTAATGGAAACGTAAATCATCGACGAAGCGATCGGTCTAATAGGCGATAATGCTCAAAAGATGATTTATGGAGTACAATTTGTACCCACATCCCCGGTTCAATTGAATCGGTAATTAAAACCGCGATAACCAGAGAGACACGATCTCTGCCCTTCCATATTCTGTAAATCACTCGGAATTTCTTTCGTCGAGAGTTTCGAATTTTCCGAGACGAACGTCGAACCCGAGAGATGAGACACGGACATCGTTCTCTGGCGTCGAGATCACCACGTGCTCGTTCGACGTGTACTCTTATTCTTAACAATTGTAAATCGCGTCACGAATCGTTCAAAAAATATCCGAGACTTACAAGCGTTTTCGAATTCTTCGATTTTCTGAACGATCGTAGCCTTGTCCTCGTCGGACAACTCGCTCCAGCCAGTGATATCTTCCTCGGGGTCGTCTATCCTTTTGGTACTGGCCCTCTGCTTGGCGAACACCTCGAACAGACAACTGAGGTGGTGCCACGCCTTCATCTTCCCGTCGCCGAACGGGTTCGACATCAGCTTCGCGATTCTTATCCCGTCCTTCTCGATCGGGCACTTGCACTTCTTGCACTTCGCACGCCCGGTCTTCGCTCTCTCCACCGCGAACGGTTTCTCTTCTTCCTTCTCCTCGTCCGACATCGTGTTTCGCGACGCCGATCTAATACCCAAAACGAAGCGTTAGAAAATGTATATAGAAACATGAACGCCAACCTGCAGCTTAAACCTAAGAAATTATATTTTTTTGTAACATCAGATCCCACCAACGTCACGTCGTATAAATAAAAAATTCTGTACATACGTATATAGAGTAAATATATAGAAAACGCATAAAGAAACATAAACATATATAGAGTGAACATATAGAAAACGCGTATAGAAACGTAAACGCCAGCCTGCAGCCTAAACCTAAAAAATTGCATTTTTTTGTAACATCAAATCCCACCAACGTCACGTCGTATAAATAAAAAATTCGATACATATATAAATCGGATTGTATATATGTAGATTTGAATTGTAACAAAATTGTAGAGGAAGTAGAACGTGTTGAGTAAATCCGACGCGAGGTAAGAGTCTGGCAGGGATTATCAATAGAAACGACGCACGGCGCGGCAAGGAGAACAGGTAAGCGTTAACCAGACAAGTAGTCAGGGTCGAACATCGGTCCCGACGCGACGGCTAGCTAGACTGTCTCGAACGGCAGACATGAATTCACGCGTTTCGTTCGCATCGGACGCATTAAAATCTCGACTACTTCTTTATNCCGACGCGACGGCTAAGCTAGACTGTCTCGAACGGCAGACATGAATTCACACGTTTCGTTCGCATCGGACGCATTAAAATCTCGACTACTTCTTTACAAATCTGTCCCTAAACGTTGTAATTGATTAATAATTCGTTCCCGTGGAATTCGTCGCGATTCGTTCGAAAAATCGTTTATTTCACGGTGAAATTCTATTCGTGTGCCGAAAGTCTGTTGCTCGGTGCTCGGGTGCATCGACGATAATTCGTATCGATATCAATCCCGTATTATTCCACTTATGCAGCGAGAACAACATTCGTACAGGAGATAAATCTCGAACTGCGCCCGGCAATTATCGTAATCGCGATTATCGCCGTGGCATCGGTTCTAGCGAAGCCTTCGCCCGGATTGCGTAATCGCGCGAATTTCACCCCGTGCCCCGAAAATTGTTCGGCGCCCCGCGAGAAACGCGCAACGTTTCGCCCCGAGGAACAGAAGTTCCGGGCGAGTCGCGTAGCGAAGATCGGAGGCTCTCCTCTTTCGACACGCCATTTTACCGGGCGTGCGAAAGTCAAGGCGAAGAAAAAAAAACGCGGCGAGAAATCGCGGCGATAAGAGATTGCCCGTTAATTGAGCGAGACCGATAAACGGCGAGGGGCTGTTGTCGTCGATCATTGGTCGACGTCGAAACGGCCAGGCGTTACGAAAATACTGGCGAACGATCGGAGACCGGATTCTCCCTCTTTCTCGGTTCGATCTCCTCTCGGAAGAACCGCGCGGACACGTTCGGTCCGGCCTATTCGATCCGACGTAATTTTTAACAAGGTCCCTTCAACAAAAACATTTTGTTTACAATCTATGAATGTTTATTATCTTGTTTGTAATATTTATCGAGGAAAAGAACGCGAGGCTCTGGCGCTCGTTGATTTGTAATAATTTTGGGTAATCACGAGCAGAGGAGGAGAAACGGGGTGGCAAGGGTGGATAAGGGGTGAAGGAAAGGGAACGAGAATGGCACGCGCGTGGGCGGCAAAGGTAACCCTCGTGTCGACCTACAGGTAGTAGGAGGTTCGGCAAGGGGGTCGGGTGGTGGAGGACCCAGGGTATAATAGAGGGTGCAACAGCCCTCCGCACTCACTCGACGATCGTTCCGCCGGAAACGGACTCGCCGAGAAAACCGCGACTCGTCGATCTTCAAATAATAGTCACAGTGGATCCTGTTTAGTGCTTGTTCCGTCGTCTCTTCGAATATTTAAATCCTTGGTGAAAGGAGCGTTTCCGAGACAAGGTAGGATCGTGCGCTCCTTCGCTTTTTTCCTATGGTGCTCCGCGTCGGAAGTTTCTATTTTTCTAAGTCTTCGTGATTACGTTTTATGGTGACTTCGCTACGATCGGTGTCAGTTCCCTTTCTGGATTCTTCCAGTTTGTTGGAAAGTATTACGTTAACATTATGCAACGCAAGTGCATGGAACTCGTGTTTAATTCGCGAATCGTTGGTTAATCATTCTGTTTACCGAGCCGGCGATGCAATCGTGTTTAAATGAATTTACGAGCGTAGCCGTGAACCGCGGACCACCGCGAATTCAACAGGTCGAGCTGCTCTTCGAGATCGCACACCTTTCACATTTCAAATGACACAGAATCCTCTTGAATCTGATTCCGTGAACGACCGATTTTCTTTTTCAATGTAAAACCGCCTTGAACGGTGGATTAAACGGCTAAGCCGGTGGGCGAAATCGTGGCGATCGAAAAAGGTACTTCGGCTCGAACGATCGCGCATTAGCTCGC
>SMSR01016101.1:57320-123181 GCA_019453355.1 Ceratina japonica | reverse complement strand
GCTCGTACGGGTCATCGGGGATCGTCCATCCCCTTCGCGCGATAACAAGGACGGATAAGATTACCGCGAGATCGCAAACAAGGATCGAAGTCGAACGAAACGTAGATGCTCCCCGATCGCCGGCCAATTTTAGTCGCCTCTTCCGATTCTTCCCAGCCTCCTATCTGATCACGCCAACGCGCGAAAGCGAGATGATTAATTTCATCGCTCGGTTCGGTTCAACTTTAAATGGAAGAGAAACACAGTTCCCCGTCGGAGATCGACTGAAATACGTACTTGAGATCCAGTCGACGCGAGTCACAGAAAACCAGTCGTTTCGTTTGTCTTTAAAAACGCACTTCCTCGCTAGGAATACAAGTTTCCCTGTTTCTTCACCGAGTTAGCTACGAGAAAAGGGCATTCGCGTCAGACGTAACTCCTACCGAATCGCAAACTGACTCTGAAACTTACGTCGCGTAGTACAGAATCCTCCATCGAACTATGCGGCTCGCGGTATTATTCGTTAGCGACAGATTCGCTCTGCTTCACGCATGTAAAGGGTTAATAGACGAGAGTAATATGATTTAGAATTCCGTGAACGATGACGCCTCGTGCAGTTATGCTTTGAACAATCAAGGATCTCCTGCTCTCCTCACCGACGCGTTCCTTTTTCTCAGGGATGCACGTTCCCTCGTATCGAAAACCGGGAGTTAATCAAATGAAGAGACGTATCAGTTTCAGAGATCTGGAAGCGAATGAGACGAAGGTGAAACAGAAACTGTATGACGTGCTGTAATGATTTTACTTCGACATTGTGTCTGTCGGCTAAAACTACTTACGTTCGTGAGTGGATGAGAAAAACTCTGTTGGCGCGAAGCAACAAGTGGCGAGAACTTCTTTACTCGTAGTTTCGGTAGCGAGGTCTTCAATTATTCGCTTATCAATTCGGCGATGTCTTCTCTATTTTTCTCTGGAGGTCGAACCAAGTTCGGATCCTTACGCAACGCGTCCATCAAAAAGTTAGCCTGAGATTTTCGGCCGCCGTATGTACTAATTGTTCCGATGCTCGACCGGAACGAGCGATGATGGATGCGTCGAACAAATATTACGGTGAAGGGTGAGTCGTTCTCGCGGTCTAACTCCGATTCGTCTTGGCATCTGCCTCTCTCGCTTTCTGAACGAAAACAAAAAGTTCCCCGGCACTTCCCGTGCTATACTGATCGATGCGCGAAACGCGTGTTCCCTCTAATTTTATTTAATCGTGATCTCGATTTCGTTTTCAGCGATAAAGAGGGTCGAGGAATGACGGCAAGGTTTAGCACGACGCGGACGGGTTACTGTCTGTTGGCATTGTTTCTTTTGTCCTGCTGCCTCTCGAACGACAAGGTCTACGTCGTTGGGGGGCCGGTGCCGATCCCTCCCGTCGTAGTCTACGAGAACGACAACGACAACGACAACTACGTCAATTCCGCAAACTATGTAAGTATTCAAGATCCGTTTTATTTCCATACTCCAAAGAAATTAACCCTTTCGTTACGGCGGTCTGCACCGCCGGAGGAATTACTTTCAATCTCGTGCAAAAGAAATTCTGATATCGCTGTTTCTCCATCGATTCTTCAGTCGAATGAGAACCAAAATTAATTTGTGCCGATTTTTCGCGTTCCGCAGATTGTATGGAAAGGAGTGAAGCAGCTCGAGACCGCAGAAGAAGAAGAGATCGAAGAACATCAGAAAAGGCTTTACAGACTGCAGGCGATGGAGAACTCGCTGGAAGAAGACATGAAACACGAGGCAAATACCGGGCCGGGACGCCAGCCGAGACCCGAGCCAGAATTCGAAAACCAGCCAGGATTCGTGCCCGGATACGTGCCCAGACCCGATTCAGAATTCGAGACTAGAGAGGATCTGACGTACAAGCGCAGAAACCAGCTGAGACCCGAGCCAAAACCCGAGCCGAGACCTGAACCGCAACCGAACCAAGAGACGGAGACCGAAGACGACTCGACGACCAACCCCGAGAAGCGGGTTCCCCCCGAGATCGGTTGTGAGTATGGTCGTCGATATCTACAGATCGCTGCTCGTTTCCCGACCGCAAATTACGATTATTATACGATCTATTAGACGGAACGTCTTTCCAAAGTTGTATATCAGTTTAAAGCCCGATATTCATAGTCGTTACTTATTTTTAAGCATTTGCTATCCCTGTCTATCCCATATTCCAGTTCTTGTCTTATACAGGGAACAGGGACTTGCGCAAACGCTTAAGGCGATCTTAATAATAAGTAATAACTATGAATACCGGCCAAAGGATGATCTCCAAACTTTCCTCGCGAGGCAGAAATTGTGTTTCGTTGATCGCAGATAACTGATCGTCAGAATAAAATCCGTATATCTTCGTGTATAAAATCGTGTGAGACCTACGCCGTTCGTTCTCTTATCGTCCGCACAGTTTTAATGCACATAAGAGGGGAAAGTCGAAAGTATTACGCCAGATTCATTTTCTGCTTCCATCGGATTAGCTCGGGTCGTAGGCGAATTTCGCGGCTAAGCTCGTCCCTGAAAGTTCCGAAGGTGTGTTCTGATTCGTCTTGCACGTTCACACTTTCCGTCTGTTCTTCCTTCGCGATTAACCGAGGAATACTCGGCTCCGGACGTGCCTCGAACGTCGATGAGGATAAAGAAGGTACGAGCGGGAGTCCCTGTTCCTCGCCCGACGAAACCTCTGTCGTCTCGTTTGATCGTAATAATCGAGTTCGCCGAAAACTTTGCTTCGTTTTCCGTTATATCGAAATCTGGCTACCCTCGTATCGGGAAATATATCGCGATACCGCGGCGGCGAACTTCTTCGAGTTCAACCTCGGGGAGATCCTGAGTCGTAAACCAATCGATTGCGCCAATTGACTTTTGCTTCACGTGACGTCAGATTCGTTTCGTTGGAAAACAAGTCGGCAATCGTTGCGCCTTTTAAACCCTCGGCGAAACGACTCGGGGCAATCTGTTGCTCGTTAACATCGATTTATAGCCGCTGGTGGTGACGATGACGTATATTTTTTTTTGTTTCTCTCTTTAGTAGTGAGCTTGTGCCATTTCAAGATCTGCAACATGGGACGCAAGCGATTACACGTTTAAGAGACGGTGCGGGAGGAGAAGGTTCGCGGGCGACGGCCACGTCGAGAACGGTCGAGCCTCTTGCGCTGCACGTCCTCGGATTATAAGTACGATGCGAAACCCGCGTGCAGACACGAACAACAAGGAGAAGAAAAGGACGAGGAAGGGAAGGACCGCCGATCTCCAAAAGTCAAGAGGAATTATGCTTTGGTCGTCGAAACGCTCCTCGAGATCCCGAAACCCGCAGCTATTTTCCCTAACCGGAACACGATCTAGTTCCTTTCCAGGTATTCCAAACAGATTTTCTGTATTCACTTCCGAAACAGCGAGTGCCTCGGCTCGAGCGGGCCGAGATGTTCTCGCGCGACTCCTTTCGCTAATCCAGTTCGAATCGCTCTCTCGGGGAGGCAGAGATAATTTTCACGACACCTTTATTAAATACATATTTAGATTGTACTTGTTCGTTCGAGAATGAGAGATGAGTATGCATGGGTGCGTTGTTCGTTCCGACTGGTTCGGACGAATCTCGAAATGGACGACTAACGATCGAGTTACACGCGTTTCGCTCGTAGTATTGAACAGTATCTCTTTGTTACTTTATTCGATCGAGGACGTTCCATTCGCTGCTAAACCAGCGACTTCTTTTTCTATTCTGACTTTATTCTGTCGGACTAGATAAGATACCGTCAGAGATACCGATAGTGGCTACTGGCTACAAGCTACTCGAGAAGAAGGAACTTTAAATTGTGTAATAGAGTGACATCAGATTATTGATAGTAAACAAAGTATTCCGGGTCTTAGAACGATTGAAAAATTAGACTTTTAGAATGAAAGAATGAAGGAAAGATTGTAATATTCTTGAAGAATGGAGTGTCCTCGACGAGCCATCGATAGAAATGGCGAATATAGGTATTTATTCGTTAGTTTTAAGTGCGAAGGGTGCAAGGGGCTCAGATATTCTCGAATCTGTCTTTAGCGTAAAAACGAACCGAGGAGAAGAATCAATTTCCGAAAGATCCGAAAATAAATTTGTCACAATAATTGATTCTTGTGTAGAACGCGCGTCGTGCGAAAACGGGAACAGTAAATGTTTTAATAAGCTGATTATGACTGTTTTCCTACTCGTATACCAGGAACTTAAAGTCATTATCCTTCCTATCCTGTACATTAAACGTGACGCGAGCGAAATAAAATCGTCCAACGCTGTTGCATTAAACAGAGAAGTATTTCTGAAACTGGTGCGACGAAAATGTTCCGAACGACAATAGAGAGAAAGAAAACGAGACGGGGAAAGAGTGGCCGCCTGCACCCTTCGACAAGTTATTTATAATTCGTTTCGTGACAGAGAACGTACCCGTTTTTATGTAGTATCCTCACACATGAGCCCCTTTTTATTTATTTAGCCCCCGTACTAATTTCGTTACTCTCTTAGTAGTTTCTAATCTTCTGAAAACGCATCATCGTCTGCGACGTCTTTTGTAAATGACTAGGGATAATACCGACGATTTTCTGCAAGTTATTTTTTTATCGTTTGTATCGTTTAAAACAAAAATATATAAACACTTTGATTATCGTCCTATCGTTCCGCGAGAAAATTAAGACTACTATTACGCAACCGTATAATTTAATCACGGTTAAAGTAGCGCGACTCTCGATGCTGGATCGGCAAAATAAATGTTCTTGTCGTGTGCTGCGCAAACTTTTCGACCAGAGTCAGAGTCCAGAGGCTTTTATCGATGGTGCGACAAAAGATGATAATTTATTTAGTTCGCATCATGAGATGACCCATTGATTACAATGTAACACAACGATAGTAATAATAAAAACGTGTAATCGTGCAAGCAGTATAAACTTGTATATCAGCGAAATTGTTTCTGTTGTTTCGTAGTAATAAGGATTTATTTTAAATAAAACGACACACGAATAAATCGAGGATTATCTTACGGTGGGCGGCGGCTCTCTTTCCTTGCTATTTACCGAGAATTAAACGCGATTTGATATTGCGGTTCATGTTGGAATCGAACGAATCGAAAAATTGGAAATTCGCTCATTCCAAAAATCGAATGAACCGCGTGACCGTTCGCCNTGAGCCCCTTTTTATTTATTTAGCCCCCGTACTAATTTCGTTACTCTCTTAGTAGTTTCTAATCTTCTGAAAACGCATCATCGTCTGCGACGTCTTTTGTAAATGACTAGGGATAATACCGACGATTTTCTGCAAGTTATTTTTTTATCGTTTGTATCGTTTAAAACAAAAATATATAAACACTTTGATTATCGTCCTATCGTTCCGCGAGAAAATTAAGACTACTATTACGCAACCGTATAATTTAATCACGGTTAAAGTAGCGCGACTCTCGATGCTGGATCGACAAAATAAATGTTCTTGTCGTGTGCTGCGCAAACTTTTCGACCAGAGTCAGAGTCCAGAGGCTTTTATCGATGGTGCGACAAATGATGATAATTTATTTAGTTCGCATCATGAGATGACCCATTGATTACAATGTAACACAACGATAGTAATAATAAAAACGTGTAATCGTGCAAGCAGTATAAACTTGTATATCAGCGAAATTGTTTCTGTTGTTTCGTAGTAATAAGGATTTATTTTAAATAAAACGACACACGAATAAATCGAGGATTATCTTACGGTGGGCGGCGGCTCTCTTTCCTTGCTATTTACCGAGAATTAAACGCGATTTGATATTGCGGTTCATGTTGGAATCGAACGAATCGAAAAATTGGAAATTCGCTCATTCCAAAAATCGAATGAACCGCGTGACCGTTCGCCGAAAATATTAACACGTGGTTAGTCACGTGAGTAAACAAAACGCGAGCATCGCACTAGTAAAAGATTCGCCTCGTTACGCGCCTACACGCAACGATCGTCTGTAAGTAATTCGCCGATCTCGATTATTGCTCCAGGTGAGAAATTGTAAGGCCGATAATGTAATTGACAGTACACGTGTACAATGTACCTAACCTTAAGTCGTTGTTAAGTCGCAATTACATTTTGACATCCGTACCAGTATAACCAGGCTCCTCGTAAGATCTCGATTTGTACTCGTTCACAGCGTCAAGTCACTTCGATTTTTTCCACGTCACGAATTTTTGACATCTGGGTGAAACGCACTTTTACAATTACGCGGATGTCACCGAGTCGNAAGATCTCGATTTGTACTCGTTCACAGCGTCAAGTCACTTCGATTTTTTCTACGTCACGAATTTTTGACATCTGGGTGAAACGCACTTTTACAATTACGCGGATGTCACCGAGTCTACAGAGAATTTATCATCGCCCTCTGGACGCTTTTCCTTTCATTATTTCTATATGTAAGTATTTATATTCATTGTTAGAACATCCTGTCCGAGCAAAATGAATATAGGAAAAGAGGACAATAGGATTTGCGGTATTAAAAATAACGAACGTTCGAATTGAGAAATGAGTCTTATTCGTATATAAAATTAACATTCTTAAGTGTTCATCGACTATCCAATTTTATAAAATAGACATTGATGATACACAAATTCCATGTATGAAACGCACGGATTTATAGACGAATAAGTATATTATTCGCGTTATCATCTTCGCTTGCGTTTCTCTGAATCTTCATACCTCTCCCTCGATCGATCTCTATTCCGTTTCTTTTTGTGACTCGAATATTTCTCCTTATGCTTCTCGTGTCTCGTATCGTCGCTACTGACATTAGAACCTTCTCTATCGTGTCTCTTCTTTTTATGCTTATGCTCTTTATCGTTCTCCCTTCTGTTTCGATCCCTCCCTTTACTCTTATCCCAGTTCCGACCTCCACTCCTGTCTCTGCTCCTTCGTCTTCTTTCCTTTCCCCCTCTCGAATCGGGTTCGCATCTCTCGCGCGAGCTTTCTCGACGTCTTTCTTCCTTAGCCACGTATTTGTCCCCGTTATGAGAATAGTCCGAGTTACTTCTATCAACATCTTTCCGACGCTCATGCTTTCTGTGATCTGGTACCTCCTCCTTGTATCGGTTATCATTTTCTCTTCGACCTCTCGCGTTGTCCCTATCTCTAAACTCATCTTTCTTTTTTCGACGATTACTTTCCCGATTCTCATTCATCTCATTACCCTTGTCATCGAAGTATTGAATACCTTTACCCTTGCCCTTCCACCTCATCTTCGCTACCGATTGCGAGAAGTCCACGTGTATACGGCGATCATCGATCAGTACGTTGTCCATTTTAAAGTAAGCCTCCTCGCAACTTTTACGATCACCGAATTCAATGAAGGCATATTGCAACGAATCGCCGGTCTGCCGGTCTCTGATTACTTCGCAACTGGAAAGGAAAGATCAATGTATGGACGTCTAACAGAGGTTCATCTGTTTATAAGAAAATTCGTCATACCCAACGATCTTCCCAAATCTGCTGAAAATAATTTCGAGATCGTCGTCGGTCGTAACGGGATTCAATTTACAAACGAAGAGAACGTTCTCCGGTGGAGCCATTTCTGCGTCTGGAATATCGCCTACGATCTCCAATATCGTGGCTCTTGCCTTGGCTTCTTTCTCCTTCTGCATTTCCACAATTTCTTCGGTCGTCATGCCAGCTGTATCGTCTATCACTTCGTCTGCGCCTATCCTATCGCTCTGGAAATATAATCGATCGTTACAGCGATATATCCTAAAAATCTTGAAACCAGAAATTGAGGAAACATACCATTAGAGCTTCTCGAGTGGGCGGTGGACTCTGATCAGGTACAACGAAATTCTTTGGATCCTCGAAGGGGTCTTCCAAGATGACGGTATGAGATATACGGATGTCTTGGTACGGTCTATGATCCCCGTCACAAATCGTTTCGTTCAACTTAAGAACGATCTCCAGACCTTCTGCAATCTCGCCGAACACGCAATGGTGTCCGTCCAGCGATTGCAGTTCGGGTGCGAGGGTAATAAAGAATTGAGATCCCAACATGTTGTTACCGCAGTTTACCATGGAGAGCAAACCGCTTCTGTCGTGCTTTATCTTAGGCATCTGCTCTGCCTCGTAGTACCTTGCCTTTTCACCTAACACTATTCCGTACACGCTCTCTCCGCCTTTTCCAGTCCCAGTCGGATCTCCGGTTTGAGCGATGAAATTGCTCTGAACGGAATGGAACAAATTCCAGTTGTAGTATTTCAGCTTGCACAGCTTTAAAAAATTCCGACATGCTGTAAAAAGTAATTCTTCGTGAATAATACTCTTCCTGAAGCGTAAAGCTAGTACTCGAGCATAACCTCTCTACTTACTTTGCGGCCGTTCGTCGGTGTACAAGTCGATCGTGAAATCTCCTATCGTAGTTTCTACCACAACTGCCATATTATTATAATATTTTTTACAAGTATTCAAGGATTCATTTCATTCTTAATTTATTATGTACACAACATTCCTATGCTCCTATCGTACGTCACGACAATGGATGGGTTTCATCGGGCTCTCTTTCAAAGGAATGGCGCCTAATTAGAAGAAAAGACGCGTTTCGAACAACGTAGGAATTATCTTTGGTAAAAGATGAATGAAAATTATTTCAAAAATTTCTTTTTATTAACGATAACATATACACAGGGATCGAAGGAAGAATGGAATACAAGTTAGATACGCGTGTATCTCACTATCGACGGATACTCCTTTCTTTTTCGGGTGCAACGTTTCGCAGATAAACGAATTGTTGTTTATAAACGTCAGGTACAAGAACACTTAAAATCATGTGCGTTATCGCTCCAGTGAACCCCCAGATCCGATGTTTACCACCCAGATAAACCGGCAGACTGTAACCGTCGCGGAATTGCGTATACCGACACAACGTCGGGTCGCAAAGTTTTCTCAGACTGACGAAGAACGCTTCGCCCACTTCTTCCGCGTTGACGGTGAGTTTCTCGGGATTAATCTCGCCGATGTAACCGAAGACAGGGAGGACTTTAATTTTTTGCTTGTCGATCAGATTTCCTGCCGCCCAGACGTCGATCTTCGATCGCGGAATTTTCAGCTCTTCCCAGGTCTCGCGTAACGCGGTCTCTTCGAGGCTACGGTCTTCCTTGTCGTGCATACCGCCGGGAAACGAGACTTGCCCGCGATTCGAATTTACTTTCGTCGATCTCAGGGTGTACAAGAATCCCAGCTCGCCCTGATGCATGCACAGCGGCACCAGCACGGACGCATGGCTCACGTTTTCCTGTACCCGCGCTGGTTTCGGAGACTTGAATTTCTCGACGAACGACCTACGATTCTTCTCGCTGAGGACGACTTCCGGCTTCAACAGCTCGAGGTGAACCGCGCTCAGTCCTCGCTGGGGTTGCGTCGACTTTTTTGTAAAGAAGAAACATCTTTTTAATCCGATGTTACGGCGACTGCCGACTGTTTCAAAGCGCGGACATTTTAATCTTTTGCGCAGATTGCATGCTAAAAGGGGCGAGTGCAACATATCGGTTCTGACATTTCTCTTAAATTTAATCTGGAACGAAAGTCTTTCCAGGTTGTTGTACACGTTCGACGTGTTTAGGTTTTTGCTGCCATGATTAGGAAATAAGTGAACGGACGTCCGCGAATTATAACGCCCCCTAACGTACGGGCGGAGAAGTAAAGGAAACGTACGTCCACCAAGACCACTTCCATGCGACACGGAAATACTTACAAAACAACGCTGTAAACAGCGTAATGTCAGAGGATGCGACCTCATCGATGCGAACCCGAATGCTTCTCACGTTGTGTGGTCAAAAAACGAGGAACTAACGCGTTTATAATGTTTCAGATCTCGTTTATAATTAGTGAAGGTTGTCAAACAATATGTTCTACTGTCATGATGATCTACTCCACGACAACTAGATGTCCGGTCAATCGACTTTGGACGCGATCCCCTTTTTTTTCTCTTATAGATATGTTAATACGTTCGTTGTATATTGATTCGTATAAAACGCGTGGATGCGTGGATCGTAAATTGGCATGGTCAGTTCAAAAATAGGATCAATTGAAACTGTAGCGTCGGTATGGCTTGATGCAGTTTCTCAGTCACCGACTGAGGTATTAAAAAGTGCATTTCCAATTTGCACTTTTATTTATCGAATTAATGGATTTCTTTTTATAGAGGAGTTATAGGCACAGAAAGATTCTATGAATTTTTCTTCTAACTCCAGTATTTAATGTATTATACATTTCCTTATTGTTTTACATGATGTTAACATTCCTTTCTGTCTGTTCCAGATATCTCTTTTCTCTGTCTCTTCCAGGAGTTTTAGAAATAATGAAGACAGCCCTGTGTAATTTTTACGGCGCGAAGTGTCAGTGATAATATACAATACTTATATAATAAGCAACTTAGATATAAGCAATACTTTAGCAATCCTCTTTGTATATTATGTATATTTTAAAGTTTAATTAATAAAGAAATAGTTTAAATGGAATTGAAACGTCTCGTCACTTACCTTTAACTCTACCAAAATCCAATCCTTTCTCCATGTCATCTTCACCTAGTATAAGTAGCAACAAGACAGAATAGAAATTTAAGACGCGTTGCCCTGGCACAAAGTCTGACTTTCGATCAAAATTTTGCTTTCCGAGAGTTCTTGGAAATGACGTCACAGCTAACTTAGTGCTACCTCCTATGCTATCATATTCGCCTAATACAAAGTCGGATTTTTGGCCCAAAATTTGCTCTAAATTTGAGACTTCGTATTAGGCGAATATGATAGCATAGGAGGTAGCACTAATTCCTGTTGATGACGTCATTGTCAGAAGAATTATCGAAGAGAAAATTTTTTGTCCAAAATCAGACTTTGCAATTTCACGTATACTTATTCAACTAATTTAATAGTGACGAGGACTATTATTTCGAGTTATACTTCTCGTTAAGGAATCGGTGTTGGTCATTCTAGGACTAGTGGCCAGGTGAATAAATAGACAATACGATACATGTTCAACGAGATTTTTATTTCATTTTTAATCAAGTTAAAAAATACAAAAATCTGATATCTGTACAATTCCACTTAAGACTAATTGTAATGTGTATATAAAACACTTGCAACTGATTATGCAGCTTGCAATGAGGTCCTCGTGGTCGTCCTTTAACGCTGGAGAAGTAGAACTCGTCGAGGAAGGTAAGCCCGTGAAGCGATTACTTATGCACCTTGCAATAAGGTCCTGGTGGTCGTCTTTTAACGCTGAAGGAGTAGAACTGGTCGAGGAAGGTAAGCCCGTGGAGCAGTGTTATATTCCTGTTCGCAGCGAGCCGATTTTAATCACCGGACACTGGAATCGAAGTCAACTGTCCGAGGAATATCTTGAGCGGTGGAACGGATTCAATTCGGATCGCTAGAAGCAGAGAGAGAGTAACAGTTTTATAACAGAACCACAGAAGAAGAATATAGGGTCCTGGGGACACGAAATCAATTTATATAAAAAGAAAATCCTTGTACAACTCACGGTACGAGCATAGGTACGACGTAGCCTTTGGGCAAAGGACTATGTCACAGTATACGGAATATTTCCTACCCTGTTACGAGAAACAAAAATGAAAAAGGGAATTATTCGACTTTTACTGTCTCTCATTTCGCCTACGGCCTACACGGTAGACTCTACTTCGCGAACTAGGAAATGTTTTAATCGAGCGAGTTGCTTTGCGGCCGCGCCGCCGGTCGAAGTTTATTGATAGGGTAAGTAACGTGGACTAGATAGTCTCCCATTAGCGTCGCGGCATGGTCTCGGTAATGTCATTAATTATCGGGACACATTGCCGTCCGCGATAACAAGAACGCGTTTTAAGCTCGGCGAATAATCAACAATTATTATTTGTGCCGGGAACGTGCCTCCGAGAACAGAAACCAAACCACCTGATCGAGGAGACGATACCTGGAATAACTACTCGGATAAAACATCGAATGTGTACAAACACTTTCGCCGCGTCTCGCATTAATTTCCCTCGTTCAAATTTGAGTACATCATCGTATAGTAACATAGCCCAAACAGAGTAAAACAAGGTTTTAATTAAAAACGTGTCGACTACCGATAGAAACATGCCGATGGAACGAATAATGAAAAATGTAGTCTACGACGTCGACGCCGTTGTCGGACGTTCCCACGGGAGTTATTCTCATTCTGCATAGTTTATTTGTTCCCATTCCGACGGGAGAATCTCTTCCAGTTGTAGGATCCCGTCGTCTCCCGACGGTCCCCCAGGAGCCGTCGTCCGAGAGCGCACGATTCCGAGACAAAGGGGTTGGCGCGAAGGCGATACAGTTTACCGATTTAATCGATCCTCGGACGCATCGGTGGTCGAAAGGGTGATAAGGGTTTCGAGTAGTTGTCAATCGCGTTATCGTCGTACAGAGCCGATAGCGGAAGTGCCCTCGTCAGGCTCGTTGCGCAGGAGGAACGCGGCACTGCAGTGCAAACACCGTCTAGAGTGGCCTGGTCATAGTGGCGCACCATAAATATGCCATACCGTCGCGCGATCATGAGTTTCTCTATCAATCGTTATCGCCCCGAGTACATTATCATCGCGGCTGTCGTTATCCCGCTAAAAGCTAATATCGCTTCCTATACTCGCCGGTTTTTCATTTCGTCAATGGGAATCGGCGATACGGGTCGCGAAGGGTGTAAAGAAATTAACCGCTCATTACGAAACCGAATGGAATTGAAGTTTTAACGCCGGCGTTTGCTTTACGGCGCGTGGCGAACATTTTCAATCGGCGTAAACGCGGACCAAAGACTATTACTCGGACTTTAATCGATGGTAGATTCTATCGTTCCCGGAGAACTCGATTCGAAAGCGCCCACAGGAGGCAACAGGGAGAAACGGTCTCAAAAGACGAAAGAATGATCGATCGATTGATAGATTCGATTTGTCGTTGATGGAGGATGGTACTCGGGAACTGCGACCGAAATTGGCTTCATCGCCCACTCGTCGCAAAAGGGCCGAGCATTGTATCTGTGCTCTCGTACCCCTGAAACGTGCACGAACGAGGCGTAGCGAGGGAAAGGAGGACGTCGATAGACGGATTCCTCGTCGCGTCTCGTTTCGTATGAGTAAAGTTGAAAAAGAGACGAACTCTCATCGTCCCGAAGTCTTATTAACGTTACGCGACGAGGCGGCGCGTGCTACGACTCGAAAATCCCGAAGAAAGTTTAGCCGCGATCGGGAGACCGTATTATTTCGGGAGCGACGAAATCGGCGCCCGCCGAGCCGTTCTCGCGAATCGTAAAACGTTAATGAGACGTCGATAATTATAATTTTAATCCTACGCTGCCTACGCGTCGCGGGCCGCACACGCACCTGTCCCTGTGGTGGCATTCACGGCTGGCGGTAATTATTTTCTGCACCAGATACGCGAGGCGAGATCGATCGCGACGACCGCGTGCCGTTTTTCTCCGTCGACGAACACCACGGTGACTAATTGCGAGCAGAAAACGAATTTTCATGCGAGGCAACGTGAATCGACACGGTTTCGGTCGAAACGACGAACGGAAGTCCTGCGAGCCGCGCGTCGTATGTAATCGTTAAAAGTAATCGTTACAGATCCCGGGAGCCTCGGCCACCTGCGCACATAGAATCAACTTTATGTCCGACGACTTTACCTTCAGAAAGAGCGAAGCAAACGAATCGATGATTTTAATATAATTAAATAAGAAATGAAATTACTCGGAGAGCCTTTTATCGCTCTTCGAAGCTCCTACGCGATACTTTCCCCTCCCTGTATTTATTTTAATGGATTTACCGATGAAAAATGGAATTTTTCATGTTTTGAGCGCACGTCCGAAAAAGGGGGATGCGAGTAATCAGTAATCGGGCGAGAGACGACGCGAAGCACGCACGGTTCGATGGGCCGCGTCGCGTAATAGATTTCGGTGCGATGCGATGGTTCGGCGCGTGCGTCCTTCGACCGCTTACCCTCTATATATTTCGAGGAAGCACGAGGTGGACCGGTACACGATACTCGATTTTCGGCGCGAAAGCACTCGTACGCTTCCTCCATTTCGAATCCCGGACTGACCCGGACGCCGGACAAAGCGTCCAATTTCCTTCGACCGACGAAACATCGAACCGACTCGATGCAGTCCCACGCTGCTGTGTCCATCCTGGTCGTCTCCGCTCTGATCGGGGCTGCCGTTCAGGTGACGGCCGTGCCCGCTTCTCAGGTAATTTCATTTCTCTTCGTCGGGATCCCCTCGTTCGTTTCCACGCCGGACTCCCCGTCTCCGCGATCTCCTCCTAAGCGGTGCGTCAATTAAACGAAGGTTAAAAAGAATTTCGATCGAAGCCACGCGCAGAAAACGCGACGACCTTCGCGATAGCGCACGCTTACGTGCCGGTACTAACTTTTCCCAGCTCGCGATCGCCGAAGCGATTGTTCAATTCGAAATTGCGGACGAGTTCCCACGCGTACAAAACTTTTCTCATGCATACTGATCGCCGCGTCCACCAGGTCCAGGCACGAGTCGCGAACCACGAGTCGCGGAACCGCGAGCCGCGGGTATTCCATGGGGCTCGGACGTCGGAAGTTAGTGTCGGGTTTACCGGACCGCGAATTTACTCCAACCAAATAACGCGTCTCGTTTTTCTTCTTTCTCCCTGAAAAAAAAAAAAAAAAATGAAAAATTGACGCCGGGTCACGTATTCTCTCCCACGCGATATACCTCGTAACGCGCGCCTGACTCCGCTTGTTATGGGATACGTGTCAAACGCAACTATGAAATGAAACAAGATCGGAGCGCACGGTAGCGATATAACACGGCTGACTCGGTGCAGCGGAGAATCTACGCGTGGACGATAAGGGTAAAACGAAATTTTAATGAACTCATAAATGAAAATGTTGTCCAGGGAACGGACGCGTTACGCAGAGATTTCTACGGACCGGAAGTATTAGAAGCATTCCTCATCGATCATGGTAAGCGAAACTTATTGTACATTCTATACATTTTCATGTTCCCCTGCATACGCATTTAAAACTTACAAGCTTCATCCTTTCATTCATGTTTACATTTTGCAAAAAGTTTGTCGTTCGTGACAGTCGAAACATATGTGATCGTCCCGCGAGCGCGAACTCGCCTAACGGCTTTGGTGGTGGAATGTATACCGGTTTTGGAGAATCGAGATAAAAGGTGAAGGGTCAAAGGGTGTTCGTGATAGTCCACGAGGAAACGAGTCGACGTGTACAGGTTCCGATAAATTATAGGACGACAGCCGTCGGAAACGACGAACGAGGCTGCCGTAAGTAGCGAAGGCGCGCGACTGGTCGGACAATCGAAGAACCGATACTCGGCGGACGCGGAAGCGAACGATCGGTTCCTGCGAACCCTCGATCAGTTGGGAGGCGGCAACCTGTTGCGAAGGGAGATACCTAAATGGAACCGCGGGAACCTCGACCAGATCGGCGGCGGGAATTTGCTGCGCGAGTTACCGCGAGAACAGGACCGCGGCGAACGGAACTTGGACCAGATCGGAGGCGGGAACCTGATTCGCAGCTTGAACGACCTCCGCAGGAACTTGGATCAGATCGGAGGTGGAAATTTGGTGCGAAGCTTCGGTAGTTCCCTGACTCGGGAAACGGAACCGACGGCGCAGAAACGTAGCGAGTGAAGATGAGAATTCGTAGAGACGCGTAGAAGGTGTATTCGATGTAGCTCGTAGATCGTTCTTATTTTTAATAAAGACTAGCGTATGAACTTACTATACCAGAATACTTCATTTTCTTTCATCATCTTTCCTTTCGTTTCGTCGTTTATCCAAGTTCTCGTTAAACGGTGAGCGTTCGTCTGTCTCGTTTTAAGATGCAAGAGCTCCGCATGATCGAGAACTATTAGACGACCAGCAGAGACGAATTCGACCTTGGTCCAGCCAAATTCGTCCCGGATCGACGGTGTTCTCCGTCGACGATACGAACGAGCTGTCTCCGATTAGGTAAAACACGTTCACCTACTCTGATTCTTTCAATTATCTGTTTATACGTAACGCACGCCGTCGGTCTGTTCGCAACAGGTCGACCAGGCTCTTACCGAGCGACCGGGCGTTGCTCGACCAATTCGCGAAGCGCAACATCGATGAGATCGATCGGACGGCTTTCGACAACTTTTTCAAACGGAACTTAGGCGAGATAGACCGCGTCGGGTGGAACGCGTTCGTCAAGAAATTGTCGGATCACCTGGCCAACGGTAGAACGGGCATCCTCGAAAGGCGTGGCTGAGGGACTCGACATCGCGGAAGAAACAGAATCATCGATTTCACGTCCTACCTTCTCTCCTCTCTCATCAACTATTTTTATTTGAATTTCTCTTAAAATATTTGTTTCCGAAAGATCGAAAGCCGGGTAACTACGAACAAGGGAACGAGACAAATTTTATTTACGATTCGCGGTTCGATTCTCCCGCGGGAGTCGGCGGTCGGCCGACTTCGTCCAGAAGACGGACCTCTGGCGTCGTGGCGATTCGACCGCGACCGTCGACCGGCCTTCGCGCGTCTCGCGGGTTACACGCGGAAAATTTCGACAAAGGATTTCGTGGACCGGCGTCCCTCGCGCGTTCCCGCCTCGGATCGTCCGGACTCTCGATCTCCCGCTCCGGATTCTCGGATTTCCTCCTCTCGTACGCCGCCACGATCTTCTCGACCTCCTCGCTCACGTTCGTCGGCGTCTCGACCCTTACGCTCTCCCTGTCGCGATCCATCCGCACCAGCTGACAAAATTCGTGAGCTTCGATTCCCTTATACCGAGAAATACCGTCGAAAATCTGTACGATTACCTCGATCACGTTCTCCTCGAGATCGGCGAATCTCTGTAACATCGCGTCTAGCTTCGCGTTCTGCACGGTCAGCCGATCAGTGATGCGCAGCTCTTTCCCTATGTCTCCCTCGATCTTCGATCGGTTCGCGGAATTGAAAATACTTTATTTACCTCTATTCTGTGCTACGTATGATTACACGACGTACCTCGAGCATTCCCTTGGAGACTTGTTCGCCGATATAACCTAGGTTGTCGCGCGCCCGACGGACCTGCCGACACGCGCTCGCGTGAGTATTTAATGAAACCGATCGTTCGCTAATTACGTATACGTTACGATCGTGGCGTATTCCCTCATCTCGGTGATGATCTTGCGTCTCAGTCTCGTCGCCGCTAGAAACTAAACACCCCCGCATATATGTTCTCGTCTGTCCCTACGAATTGACAATGTAATTTGCAGCGACGGATGTGTAGCTTACGCGGTGGCACACGTAGAGCAAGATCGCCATGTTCGCGAACATCGGGATCGAGCTACCGAGCAACTGCTGTACCAGATGCATCTCTGCGTGATCGTTACCGCGATACGGATCGTTTAACGAATCGCGAGCGCCGCGAAAATTCTCTTCTTTCTCATCATCGTTGCATCGACGCGACTCTTATTCCGATATCTGTCTATCTGAAGTCGGTCGACGAAACAAAACCTGGTCGACTCTCGTTACTTATTATTTTCGCGTCGGTTCACGTCGGCAAACGTTCGCTTCTTCGAGCGGAGGTCGTTCGTTTATATTATTTACAGGTACAAGATTCTATCTGTCCTTCCGTCTCTACTGGTCTCAAGCGCGACAAACTTGGAGCACTCTTTTTTGTTACTAATTACCTGCTCATCGATTTTGCAATCTCGATTCTTATCGCTAGTAACTCGTGTGACTTACCGCTTACGCGCAATCCTATTCTTTTATTACGACTACCGTATATATTTTTTACGATTTCCCAGTTCTTATATGCCATTGATGTGATGTACCTATTTATCGAGATAACAATAAAACGAACAAACTGACTTCGCGCTTCGTGAATTTCCTTTACGCCCTGCCTGCACAATAATGCATTCTTTGTATATGAACAATGAATATATGTATACGGTGTCTTAATGACCGAGCGTGTCCAGCGTTAAAAAATAGATATTCCCTCGCGCGATACGTTTTACAACGTACACAAGATATTTATAAAACGTACGTGCCACCGTCATACATCCTTGTATACATGTGTACGCATGAGTACATGTTTACACGATTTTTTATTGTCGCCACAAAATTGCATTGATCGGGCTCGCGNACATGTGTACGCATGAGTACATGTTTACACGATTTTTTATTGTCGCCACAGAATTGCATTGATCGGGCTCGCATTTTTAATTACTAATTATACGTACGAATGGATGCCACTGAACGCCGGAAATTACGAATCGATCACGAATGCGTATTTTCATTGTCGTCACACTGTTCACGGAAATCGTTCAAATGCATGACTATACATACTCCGATTCTTAATTTCATTTATTTAATCGTTTGCTTATAAGTATATATACGGATGGCTAAAGGGATTAGAGGTTTATCGGTCTTTGATCAAGGTTACATATTTCAACAAGATTGGTGCCATTATCAAAGTTGCATTGTAGAAATAAAAATGATACGAGTTCAATTTTATTTTCGTCCATCCAGTTTTCCCGTCGATTATTCGTAAACTACTTGCTTACCTTTACGGCAATGTCGGACGACGACCCGATACTTCGGGGTATATTGTTGATCCGGCACGGAATCGGCGTCGGATTACGGGGATTCCACTGTAGAAATATATCGCTGCTCAGATCTGTTGGGTAAAGCGGTTTAAAAATGGCGGTGCGATGTCCAGGCCGCAGGCCCAACACCCGTCGACGAAGCCCTGCTTTCGGCTGAATACGCGAACGACGCAAACGTACCGCTCGGCACTCGGTACTTACTTCGGTACTCCGTAAGCTCTCGTAAACTTGTACTCGTAGCGTAGCGCCACTAACAACGGTGTGAGTCAGTGTGAGTCCGCGCACGATTGTTTCGGTTCGGGTGCAGCGCTAACCCAACAACCACTGTGTGACCATCAATTCCGCCCGTAGGATCGCCAAAAATATGCAAAAATATGAGAAACTCGAGAAAATAGGAGAAGGTGAGTGCGCCTCCTCTTTCGTAGTCTCCCCGGTTCTGATCATTCCGCGAGGAGATCTCCCTCACGCACTTGCCACCCCTTGTACGAAAACGCGTATCACCCTTGTACACACACGCTTTCGTCCGTTCTGACGTACTCACGATGTTTTTTTCCGATACGTTCCAGGCACTTATGGGACCGTTTTCAAAGCCAAAAACCGTGAGACTCACGAAATCGTCGCTTTAAAGAGAGTTCGATTGGACGACGACGACGAGGTAAGTTTGCCACGTTCACTTTTCGAATTCCTCCGGTTGCTTTTCACTCACCACGTCATGATTCGTTTCTCTCTCTCTCTCTGTCTCTTGCGTAGGGTGTACCGTCGTCCGCACTCAGGGAAATTTGTTTGTTGAAAGAGTTGAAGCACAAAAACATAGTGAGGTTGTATGACGTACTGCACAGTGACAAAAAGTTGACGCTGGTGTTTGAACATTGCGAACAAGACTTGAAAAAGTATGTAGACAGTCTAAGCGGGGAGATCGACCCTNATGTCCAGGCCGCAGGCCCAACACCCGTCGACGAAGCCCTGCTTTCGGCTCACGGTCGTATACGCGAACGACGCAAACGTACCGCTCATCGGCACTCGGTACTTACTTCGGAACTCCGAAAGCTCTCGTAAACTCGTACTCGTAGCGTAGCGCCACTGACAACGGTGTGAGTCAGTGTGAGTCAGTGTGAGTCCGCGCACGATTGTTTCGGTTCGGGTGCAGCGCTAACCCAACAACCAACAACCACTGTGTGACCATCAATTCCGCCCGTAGGATCGCCAAAAATATGCAAAAATATGAGAAACTCGAGAAAATAGGAGAAGGTGAGTGCGCCTCCTCTTTCGTAGTCTCCCCGGTTCTGATCGTTCCGCGAGGAGATCTCCCTCACGCACTTGCCACCCCTTGTACGAAAATGCGTATCACCCTTGTACACACACGCTTTCGTCCGTTCTGACGTACTCACGATGTTTTTTTCCGATACGTTCCAGGCACTTATGGGACCGTTTTCAAAGCCAAAAACCGTGAGACTCACGAAATCGTCGCTTTAAAGAGAGTTCGATTGGACGACGACGACGAGGTAAGTTTGCCACGTTCACTTTTCGAATTCCTCCGGTTGCTTTTCACTCACCACGTCATGATTCGTTTCTCTCTCTCTCTCTGTCTCTTGCGTAGGGTGTACCGTCGTCCGCACTCAGGGAAATTTGTTTGTTGAAAGAGTTGAAGCACAAAAACATAGTGAGGTTGTATGACGTACTGCACAGTGACAAAAAGTTGACGCTGGTGTTTGAACATTGCGAACAAGACTTGAAAAAGTATGTAGACAGTCTAAGCGGGGAGATCGACCCTGACGTTGTTAAATCATTCCTGTAAGTGTTCCATAAATATCAACTTCGTGTAGGTGGGTTTGTGCATTTTCGATTTTCTCCAGGTATCAATTGTTGCGTGGATTGGCGTTCTGTCACAGCAGAAATGTTCTCCATAGAGACCTCAAGCCCCAGAACTTGCTCATTAATAAGGTAGGATTCCGTGTCATCGATCGACAATCTGAGAATGTTGAGAATCTACTTGTTTATTTTAGAACGGGGAGTTGAAGTTGGCCGATTTCGGACTGGCGAGAGCCTTTGGAATCCCGGTGAAATGTTATTCCGCAGAAGTTGTAACGCTCTGGTATCGTCCACCGGACGTTCTCTTTGGCGCAAAATTGTATACGACGTCCATTGACATGTGGAGCGCCGGCTGCATATTCGCTGGCAAGTAGTCTTCCAGATATGTAAAATCACTTGCATTCTCAGAAGGAAATTAACTTCTTACGAAATCGTGCAGAGCTGGCGAACGCCGGTAGACCGCTGTTTCCCGGTTCGGACGTGGACGATCAACTGAGGAGAATATTCAAATTGCTGGGTACGCCGACCGAGGNCCGTCGTCCGCACTCAGGGAAATTTGTTTGTTGAAAGAGTTGAAGCACAAAAACATAGTGAGGTTGTATGACGTACTGCACAGTGACAAAAAGTTGACGCTGGTGTTTGAACATTGCGAACAAGACTTGAAAAAGTATGTAGACAGTCTAAGCGGGGAGATCGACCCTGACGTTGTTAAATCATTCCTGTAAGTGTTCCATAAATATCAACTTCGTGTAGGTGGGTTTGTGCATTTTCGATTTTCTCCAGGTATCAATTGTTGCGTGGATTGGCGTTCTGTCACAGCAGAAATGTTCTCCATAGAGACCTCAAGCCCCAGAACTTGCTCATTAATAAGGTAGGATTCCGTGTCATCGATCGACAATCTGAGAATGTTGAGAATCTACTTGTTTATTTTAGAACGGGGAGTTGAAGTTGGCCGATTTCGGACTGGCGAGAGCCTTTGGAATCCCGGTGAAATGTTATTCCGCAGAAGTTGTAACGCTCTGGTATCGTCCACCGGACGTTCTCTTTGGCGCAAAATTGTATACGACGTCCATTGACATGTGGAGCGCCGGCTGCATATTCGCTGGCAAGTAGTCTTCCAGATATGTAAAATCACTTGCATTCTCAGAAGGAAATTAACTTCTTACGAAATCGTGCAGAGCTGGCGAACGCCGGTAGACCGCTGTTTCCCGGTTCGGACGTGGACGATCAACTGAGGAGAATATTCAAATTGCTGGGTACGCCGACCGAGGAGACTTGGCCAGACTTCACCACTCTCCTGGACTATAAACCTTTCCTCTATCAGCCTCCTCAAGGACTGGCTCAAGTCACGCCGAAACTCAATTCTAAAGGCAGAGATTTGTTGCAGGTAAATAGTTGGAATGCCAAGTCTCTCTTCATCGAGCTTTGTATCAAGTTATTTTTCTGTCTGTCCAGAGGTTACTCGTGTGCAATCCGGCGTTACGGATATCGGCGGACGAAGCAATGGCACATCCCTACTTCAACGATTTAAACCCTGCCATCAAGAACGATCGTTGTCAGTAATGTTTCTAAAGCGTTGTACCGTGGGTAGCGCAAGAAACAAAATCACGCCGGCAAAGATCGTTTGTTAATATATATATATAGTATATTATTACTATTGTAAGTGTATATTTCGCACTCGATGCATCACGTCGGTCGTCGGTCGTCGCGAGATCGCAGCGACGGTGGTCCTGTTTTATAAGAATGTCCAAGAGAAAAAAAAAACAATAAATTGTCAATTTTATCAGTGATGACAATTTTCTATCGGAAGCGAGACGAAGTGCGCGATGTATCTACTTCGCATTTGTAACCCACTGTACAAACTATCGCCAAAGTTTTTTCGTACATGTATACACATTATAGACACACGTTCGAATGTTCACACACATATGTATATGTCGGAAACACGTGTCGAACGCATCGCGTCCAGTCGTTCTTACGTCTACCTATTTCGTATTATTCGTTCGCTCGTAAACTTTTCTGTATATTTATTAATTTATTGTTTCAGTATTTTTATTTGTCATTTACAAAATAACTTATAGAACTATTATTAAATACATTTCTTAAATATATGAATGGAATACTTAATTGTACCTTTACATCGCGTCGAAGTGAAACCTGTGTGCTTCCTGAAGCTTTTCGATCTTATCCTCCCTCCGCTCCTTCCAGTAGAGAGCGACGATTATTAAAGAGATCAAGCCGCAGGTGCCAGTCAACGCAGCCGCGCTCAACAAAATTAATTTACTAGGAGTAACGAACAGCTGGGCCTTCCATCGCCAAGGCTCGGCTATTGGATTCGGGATCACCACCATCTGGGAGTTGGGAATGATTTGAGGCCATTCCCGAGATTTTCCACCGACCTGTCGAACATAAACACGACTGCGTTAAACGTTTGATCGTAATAAACAAATTTCTCCCTTCTAAAAAAAAATTGCAGTCTTACCCCGATGGTGAGACCATCGACGAAATTAGGTGTCCTCCCTAAGCCGAACGTCGTGTACGGTAAGTTTAAGGAGAAATGCGCGCTCTGTGGTAATTGAGCCGCGATCGCGTTTCGGGGACTGCCGTCCTGAGTGGTAGTCCGGTACGCTATCGACGGTCCTGGAAGATTAGTTCCGTAGGTTCTCTTCTTCTTACCAAGCGAGCCTGGAGAGATCGGGTACATGCTGTTGTTCCGGCCCGTCAGTACCATCACCTTCACGAAGTTCGCGTCGTAATCTAAACTGTTCTTGAATGCCGCGGTGCGATAGCTGTTATTGGTTTTATCCACTTCTACCATAATCACGTCCAGAATACCGTCTTGGTAGAAATCGTAAAACACCGCCATCGCGGTTTCGTTGTAGAAAGGATTCAGTGCTTGCCATTTCACCTCGAATTTCCGAGTGAATCCTGCACACGTGTGGCACGCGACGTTCGCCAGCAGGTACGATCGTTTCTGTTTGCCGCTGGTCGATCTCAGCGTGGCCAATATATCTGGGTAACCGTCCATGTTGAAATCGCCGCCGCGTAAAGTGATAGTATCGGTGTATCGTCGCCCGTCAGGCCTGACAAAGCCCCAGAGAACATTGTCACCGTCTCGGAAGTTCACCTGCAAGTTGTACCATTTGTCGGAGTACATCATGATCGTACTGTTGTTGCAGTCGGCGTCGAAGCAGAGGGGTAGCAACAGGTTCATCTTGCCCGTCAGCTCCATATCAAGGTAGAGAGCCTGACCGATCACGGTATCGCTCTTCATGGTGAAGTTGTAGGGGAATCGTATGGTGCGTTCGAACTGGAATCCGTGTTCGTTGCCGAGCCAAATCTCGAAGTAATGATTCGTAGTGACGACCAGATCGGCCACGAAGTCGTTGTTCAAATCGAGATATGCGTTCGAATGAGGTTGACTGATCTCCGGCAATGAAAATTCTCGCGGTACTTTCATTGGTATCTTGGTCACCATCCTGGTCTGATTGAACACCCAGAAGGTTCTCTGGTTCTCTTCGTCCAAACCGAACAAATCTATTATCATGTCCCCGTTGTAATCGAGAGCCAACGGCTGTCCTGTCATGTTTATCAATGGACGATCTTCGTTCGTACAATTCAACTGGCCATTCCCACCCCACAAGATGTAACCGTGGTACAGCCTTGTGGTCTTGCTGAACGTGATTACTAGAACGTCCATGAAGACGTCTCCATCGAAGTCTCCAGGCACCACGCCGACGACGAGGTTGCGAAACGTGCAACTGAGGTTGGAACTTGGCCTGAGAATGGGTTCCTGATCCGCGGCCAAAAATATTTCGACGGTGGTACCGTTCTTACGTAGCATGAATACGTCGGTCAGCTCGTCGGAATTGAAGTCGCCAAAAGCGGCTGGCATTCCGTCGAGCACGGTCCCGAAAACTGCTGGAGTAATGTCGCTGCATTGCACCGTGACCGCGCCAGCGATTAGCGCGATTATTAATAGTATTCGCATCGTGCTCGTTGTCGTTTATCTGGAACGGAAATATTCAAATGTCTGTTCGATGCACAGCCGTCGCAATACCAATGACGCTCTAATAGTACGTTATGCACCAAGGGAGTAAAGTCGTGGATTATTCCCGCGGGTTTGCTGCCCGAGCGAAGCGGGAGATAAAGTATTTTATTCCCGCAAATGCGGGAATAAAGAATTAGCGGGTATAAAGTACTTTATCTCCCGCATATGTGGGAATAAAGTATATGAATGAGAAAAGAGCCACTTCNTAAAGTATTTTATTCCCGCAAATGCGGGAATAAAGAATTAGCGGGTATAAAGTACTTTATCTCCCGCATATGTGGGAATAAAGTATATGCGTGAGAAAAGAGCCACTTCTGTCCCGCTTTTGAGGGAATAAAGTGGCTATTACAGGTAAACCGTGAATAAATTACTTTATTTAATCCTTGAGGAAAATCGTCTCGCCGAGTCGATTCGCGAAGTATGCAATCCGCAATAGTTATTACGATTACGTTACGACGAAATTAAAAATAACTAACACAGGAATCTTCGATCGTATCTTCTTTCTCTTATCGAGTGCAATAAGAAATTAGACAATCCCATGACTCATACCAAAATGATGTAAATAATTCGCAGAATTTAACCTATACCGTTATATCTACGACTAATGGAATCCAGCACGTTCACAAACGTAGAACAAACGGGTTTCGTTCAAATTAAATTTACACAGAATCAACAGCATTTTCAATTGGCTATTTCAATGAAACGCGTCACATGCAAGTGTAAACGGAACGCGAACATACCTGACACAATTTTCCATCATTTTGCTTTGACAGCTGTTCCACGACTGTAGCGCTAGACGAGACTTCCACTGACACCGACTCCGACCCCGACTCTGACGCACTCGCGGTTATTGTTTACTGTCCACGTGAAGATGAAAGACGTAGCCGTCGTTGCTTTGCTCGTATGTTACTTGATCAACAACGGTATCGCGAACGAAGATCTCGACAATGATTACATCGAAGGTGAACTTTCAACTCATCCCAAAACCTACGATTTACTGCCGCCTCAATCACTGTTTTTGTCTGTTAACTCGCGTTTGTTAACCGCTCATTGAATATGTCAACGGTGGCAGATGTTCAGAAACAATATTGTATCTCTAATTTTCCTTTCATAAATAAGAATTTTTTAAATCCGTTGGAAGTCCGTAATCTACGATCGGAACTTTACAGAGGATCTGCGTAACGTCAATTTAGACCGGCTAGACTTGCTCAGGAAGTACGTATACGATGGGGAGATACGTCGGAACGTCAATGAGCAAACATTGGAAAATTGGACCGGTCGATGGATGCCTGACAGACCCAACGACCCAACTCCACCACCCAAAGTATTCCCAAAGACCGAGGAAGCTAAGGATTCTGGATCGATGCACGACATTCACGGAATAGCGATGGGACATCCATCTGTTGACTGTGATGACGCGAAGGTATTTGTCCAATGATTTGCATATAATATCAATGATCTACCCTCGACGACCGATGCNTGACAGACCCAACGACCCAACTCCACCACCCAAAGTATTCCCAAAGACCGAGGAAGCTAAGGATTCTGGATCGATGCACGACATTCACGGAATAGCGATGGGACATCCATCTGTTGACTGTGATGACGCGAAGGTATTTGTCCAATGATTTGCATATAATATCAATGATCTACCCTCGACGACCGAAAATCACATTAACTATTCTTTAAGACAAATCTAACCATGGATTGGGATGGTAACCCTATTGATTATACCTGCTATGACAAGAGAATCATCCCTAGTAGAGATACAATAGCCATCAAGTATTGCGAATCTATTTCTGAATATTATGTCGTAAGTATTTGACTCTCGTATAAAGGCTTAAAACACAAGATGTGAACTGTGGTTTTAAATCATTCACAGGCTATGCACAAATGCATGTATGAGAAAATAGAGTACAGTGACAGTGTTCCAGTATTGTAAGTATGTCTGCCATATTGGACTGTTAATGAAAAACTTGTATGATCGCACATTGATAATACTAACTACCCGCTATCTTTAGTGGATCACACAGACCTTTATGGCCTGTCTATGGTGAATACAAATTCGTACCTAAGCAGAGATGGCTACACAGTCTCGAGGTAATTGAAAAAATCTGATCATAGTAACAGGATACTTCTCTCCAATCATTAATCATTCTTCTTATCTTAATTCTCTCGTTACCCTTAGCACGGAGCTATCGTCATGTTGTACCATCCATGCGCAAATCCATTGGAAGTGAGGCGTTTGAAAACCCTGGTCACAGGTTGCCTGCGGAGGCACGTCATCAGTTCTTACAACTTGTTGGATGAACGCCGCGTGAGTAATCAATAGATCCAAGAATCCTGTGTTACTTCTACGACCAGATACTGAATTCAGCGATCGTTTCAGCCGCTGGCATTAGTCGCTTGGGGATGTCGACTCACGATGTCGTACGTGGATCCGAATGTAGTGACCGAATTCATTCGCGGCCACGGTCTTCGAGGACCAGAGAATATATCGAGGGACGGCGACTTCGACGACGGTTTGCTCCGTCGAGCAAAGATCGTATCGGATCTCGACGACACGACCCTCTGTCCACGCGTACCAGACGTTTAACGTCGCTTGGAACTCGCGTCTGCATACGCATGTACATACCGATACTTGAAGAATTACTTTGCTATTTATTTATTATTTACGTTTTTACCACGATCTCTTTCTCTGTCCCTTTCCCGTCTCTCGTCCGTTTGCTGCTCGCTTCGTTGTATCACCATCAAATGAGTTAATAAAAAGAGATCGAGCAACATAAATTGTTCTTGTTCAATCGGAAGTGTTTTTCCTTTCCTTTATTGTTTACAGTACGCGCGTCGTAGCATCGAAGAAGCGCGAGGGGCAAAGGAGACTGAATGAACGGGTAAACGCGCAACATTCACTCTCGTTACATATTGTTGTATATTGTTCATCTTTCGAGAGAGAAGATCAATTAGTTAAATACATTGAACATCGTGTCGGTTTTGGTTTCTTTTCGTAAATTTCTCTGCAAACCTTCTTTGCTTTTATCTACAGACGTATAGTAATTTCCACTGTAGTGCTGACTATAATCCGTTACCCCTGACGGGCAACGTTACTTTTTTTTGTTAACTCTCGATGATATATAAAATTAAAGTAAGACAAGTAACGCTATCGTACTTTTCCCTCTGCAATGTAAAATATACTACACGTCTACCAAATAGTTAAGTTCGTCAAACGTAAAAGAATATAATTGTACAGTTGAACGCTTGGCTCTGTTTTTAATGTTTTGTCTTTGTCGTCGCTTCTGCGTAGATATAAGAGTAGATCTGACCGAGGATCGAAGATATAATTCGCATTGTCAACGCGAGGGTAAATCGACGAATCGCCACGCCGGAGGCAACGATCGCGTCTCACAGACAATAGAGACGATCGTCCGATAATCGGCGTCTAAATTTGTTCCACTCACCGGAGACGACGATTCACCGATTCGGCTCTCCCGTTGGTCGACCACGTACAAGGGAGCGCGATCCGACTTCTGTCGTACCCCTTTCTCCAATAATCTCTTTTTTTTTTTAGCTTCCGTGTTCCCGGCCGAGCCAAATCTTCGCGGGACATCGTCTGCTTATTTTTTTTTATAAAGGCGAGGAACACCTACCCCTACCGTGTAGGAATAATGCGTGTATACATGTTTCAGGCTCGTAGACACTTCGGCTAATTAATATTTTCATTTTTTTGTGCAGGATTGGACGATGAATGAGCACGTTCCCTCTTATAGTCAGCTTTTTCTTTTTTCACTAATAATTCTCCTTTTTTTCTAGTTTTCTGGACAACGCGCGTGGATCTTGTCTCGCGTCTCTGTTTCTTCGTATCAACCGACAAAAAACACTATTATAAACGGTGTCACGACTCGGGGGTGGATCCCTTAAGATTATTGCCAACTTTGTACAGTATCGATAATAATAATGATAGTAACAATAATATCGCATTTAAAGATGAAAATGAAACAACGATCTATTTATATTCATAAATGTATATACTCGTTCTGTGTTCTCGTCGAGAAAGAGAGAGAGAGAGAGAGAATGAAAGAGAAAGTGAGAGATAGATAGAAAGAGAGAGAGAGAGAGAGAGAATTGTGAACGCAAATCTCCGATACACGACGACTCGTAGGCGAAAAAAAAACANTTTTTTTTATAAAGGCGAGGAACACCTACCCCTACCGTGTAGGAATAATGCGTGTATACATGTTTCAGGCTCGTAGACACTTCGGCTAATTAATATTTTCATTTTTTTGTGCAGGATTGGACGATGAATGAGCACGTTCCCTCTTATAGTCAGCTTTTTCTTTTTTCACTAATAATTCTCCTTTTTTTCTAGTTTTCTGGACAACGCGCGTGGATCTTGTCTCGCGTCTCTGTTTCTTCGTATCAACCGACAAAAAACACTATTATAAACGGTGTCACGACTCGGGGGTGGATCCCTTAAGATTATTGCCAACTTTGTACAGTATCGATAATAATAATGATAGTAACAATAATATCGCATTTAAAGATGAAAATGAAACAACGATCTATTTATATTCATAAATGTATATACTCGTTCTGTGTTCTCGTCGAGAAAGAGAGAGAGAGAGAGAGAATGAAAGAGAAAGTGAGAGATAGATAGAAAGAGAGAGAGAGAGAGAGAGAATTGTGAACGCAAATCTCCGATACACGACGACTCGTAGGCGAAAAAAAAACACCGTTCATTTTATTTAATAATTAAACCTTAATACAAGTCTCTTTTTTTTTGTTTCTTTTTTTCGTTTTTGTCTTCACTGTTCTATTTTCTATGTCTATCGCTTTTGTCATCTTTCTTTCGCGTTTGCGATAGTTTCCTCGCCTAATAGAGAAAGTGTGTCTACTGATAAAAAGTATTTTTGTCGTACCATTTGTCTTGAACATGCTAGATATATTTAAATTTGTTTATCTCTCTCGTGCTTGGATACCTCTCTCGCAACATCACGCACGCAACACGCACACTTTCGCTCGATTTGGATGAAGAAACTCACCTCTGCAGACGCGTAGCTCTCATTCAGATCTCGAACAGACGACACCCGGGTCTCACCTGCACCCCTCACCCCCGACGTCCCGTCACACTTTCATCCACCTTTCGCTCTCGCCCTCGTTCGCACGGTCAAAATTCGTATACTCTCCCCTTTCTCTCCCACTCTCTCATCCCCTAATTTATTTCATTATTTTTTTTTTTGCTCGTTTTCTTCTATATATCTTCGGTAAATGTAAATTTATTTTATATATAGTAATCTCACTTTGTCGCGTGGCAGTCAAGAGACACGACCACGCAACCTCTCTTATCGTTACTTATATGTTTTTAACATCGACAACTTCCCTTCTCTATCGCTCTTTTATTATTTTTTGTTCGTTTGTTCTTTCTTTTTTTTTTATCTGAAAACATTCGCAAACTTACGATTTACGTTCGAAAGTGGAATTGACACTCATATAAGATTATTGAAATAGTCTCTCAAAGAGTTAATAATTGCACCAATGCGACACGACCAAATGTACATACATTACTTATACATAATATTTCGTCCTTCCCGTTTTTTTTATTCCCTTCTCCTCTCGATAACTTGCTCTCTGCGTCGTGTTCTCGAGGTTCCCTCTGCTTCGTCACGATTCCCGATCCCGTCGTTCTTTTTCTTTTTTTTTACTCTACTCCTCGCTTTACCCGTTTTCCGATTCACCCCGTTTTCACGGCACGCACTCGCGCGTTCAGCCCATCTGCCGATCTCACATCTCTCCCGTCGCTCGTTCACTTTTCTACAAGCTCGAATACTTCTTATATATCGCTAGGGCTAATAGTTTCACTTTCTCAAAGACCGTTGACGTATTCTTTTGTCGAAATAAACGTTTGTTCAAGTAGGGGCAGTAGATTTCGCTTACTTGTTGATGCAAGAGTTCGGTCTTGCAATAGAAAACGCAGAAGGGTGAAACGAATGCACACGCGGTAAGAGTAAAGGTCGATTCCCACTGTCCGGCAAATTGCCTGACGGTACCAGACCGGACAGGCCGAAAACGAGCGAAAACGCGTTCGTAGTATATAGAGTACGACTCCGAATTTGGAGGCAGACCGCTTACTGTTTGGGTTCGCTCCTGTCCGGTCAGACACCGTCCGGCAATTTGTCGGACAGTGGAAATCGTCTTTAAGAAAGGAGACGGACAGACGGACGAAGCGGTGGCGAAGCAAGATCGGAGACTCGCTGGCCGACCTTTCCTCGTTAACAAAAGGAAATCAACGAAGCCCCGGGTGGTTGCATCACGTCTCGGACGAGGAAACCTTTTTTTTTTCTTTGTTTCTCTCCCTTATAACGTTTAGGCCAAAGTACGTAAACTATTTCGCAGGATCGATGCGTGTGCGTACCCGATTTAAAAGGTGGGGGGGCACGGGAATGAAAGTCTATCGGTGGCCCGGAGAACTTATAATTCGATGGTACGAAAGTAACTTGTTTGATTTCTCAATTCCTAGTTCGCGAGAATCGCTGCGTGCGAACGCAAACGCGCACGCATCGGAGAATAGACGCTAACAACAAGGTACACGAGACGTTATTTTAAAGCTAGCCGAACAAAATTTATTCAACGACGACCGTCGTTCCCTCCAGTTCCGTTCCGCTGTTTTCATCGGATCGGAGCCACGTTTGATCGGTGTACCGGATCGTTCGCAAAGCAACGGCTTATATTCTCTTATGAAACTTCTCTACGGAAGTCCCCGGTCGACGAAACAAAATGTTTATTGAAGCCACTTGGCGTGTGCCGGAGCGTCGATCGTTCACCGACGTCCTAACGTATATAAACTTCTAAAGGGCAGCGGTTATCTCGTGGAATCATCCGATACAACGAAGAAACGATGCGTGCAGGGAAGAGCTCTCACGGTTACCTATCTCATTTTTTGGTGCGGTATTCATGTCCCCAATGGTATTAAGGCCGATAACGTGTTCGCAATTATAATATTTCCTCTATATGTATATTAATATCGTGGAAGCGTCGAACCGGCACCGAGCGACAACCGATGAAAAACGATTGACACGTTCGTAACTGTTCAGCGTTGTCAATTTTCCAATTACCGTGTAGAACGATTAAAGACGTCTAGAAGAACGAGAGATACAAATTCGTAACTGGAACTCAAAAGACAAAACCATCCTCCTCTTTCCTTCCTATCCGATCCGACAACGACGACTACGACAACAAAAGTTGATTCAGCCGGTTCGATATACGTGTCCATACATATATACTTACGCGCGAAGAACCCGCGCGGACGCCGCGCGGATGCCCGACGACGATTCGCCGTCGCTACTCGTCACAGAGGGACTTGCAACACGCGTTCCTCGCCTCCCTACTCGACATGCCCTTTCAAAACGATTAGATATTTAGATCGTGCCAACGCAGCTACCTAAACTAACAATCAATTATGCTTCTGTACAATGCAAAGTGATTTTTGTTTTCAATTATCCTTAATTATCGTTAGCGTTATCATTATCATCGTGTCGTTCGTTCTCTATCTAAAATGCCACGTCTCCGTCCTCCTTGCTTTTTCCCTCGTCGTACCGGCGTATCGCCATCCGCGTCATATACAATATATCAGTACTACCGGCACCCGTATAAAACGTGGCCCGCGTTTTTCTCTTCCTTCCCCTTTATATCATTCTAAAACATTAACTCATAATCTTTTAACTGTATGTACCTCAACGTTCATATAATATAATCAACAAAACATTAACACGAACGTCGCCCGTTTCTTGCTCGAAAAGCGGCTATCAGACGATACAGTTTACGAGCAACAGGCGTCGCGAATAATAAATTACCATCGTTAATATATTACTCTTTTCGACAGTGCCGACTAACTATTTTTTTTTATATATATATACATGTAATAATGTTGCGTGAACGCGTTTCTCTCTGTGTGGCCACGTACGCACCTGCGTTTACGCGCGTGCCTCATGTATGTACGTATATGTATGTCGTGTGTGTATATGTCTTTTCGTGCACCCGTACGTCGCACGCGTTTGTACTCGCTCGCGCGCGAGTACACGCCGCGTCCGCGTACGTCGTTCTCGTGTGTCACGCTCCGTTTACGCGCCATGCGTAAACGCACGCGTGTGTTACGTGTTTATGTGTGTGTATATATACATACATATATACACATATAGCATTAAATATGTATACACTTCGTGTAGATTACGATACATCGGTATGATCCAGATTTTATCGACGACGATTGTTATTAGCGTTAATTATTTTCCCGTAACACTTATCTTTATTATTATTGCTGCAACGTTTCCTCTTAGATCTCCTCTTCTCTCCTTGTCGCGTTTTCTCGTCTCTGCGAACGTCGTTCTCCTCCTTCTCCTCCTTCACTTCCTCCTCCTCCTCCTCCTCCTCTTCCTGGCGTGATACTTATATAGGTAGGTACGTTTCTGTGTTATCCGCGCCGAAACCGATCGACTCAAAATCTGTTTTGCACAATCGTTGACTTCCTCCGATCACGAACGAAACGAACCGTTGTTAAATAGAGTCTCTTTCTGTCCTTAGTTTTACAAAGGGGCGCGCGCGAGTCTTAGCCGTCGTTGCCGCCGTTGTAGTGGTCGTAGCCGCTGTTATTGTCGTTGAGATCGGCGAACGTCTCGACCGATCATTTCGAAGTACCCGGCAACGTACTCCGTAACCATAAACTGAACTGTGGAACATAGAACGTCACGATTCGGGACCGGGACTAGATTCGGGCACGACACACGCCGAGGATCAAACCGTCTTCAATCCGAACTCGAAGTAACCGCTCGAAGTTATTGTATAGTAAGACAGTTCCGTCTTCGGTGCGAGTCGAGTACGCCTCGGCTGTGAGTACTTACAGCTCGGGGATTTATTAGTGACTTGTAATGCCGACGAAGGGATCGCGGCGATCGAACCAAATACCGATTAGCGTTTCGAACAGCGCGAAGTCGAGGACACTGTTCCTTTTGTCGATTCAGAGCAGTTGCACCGCAAAGAGACGAACGAAGAGAAAGGGAGGGGAGAAGGAGTGAGCGTATACTAATTGTAAGAAGGCGAGGATTCGGCTGAAATCTAAACGCGACGAATCGTAACAATGATATGTAGCGATCCCCAAAGCTACCGTGAACTACTTAAGGAAATATTATCCGATAAATTGGTTAAGAATTCATTTCGAAGCTCAGTTTTGTTTCCTTTTTTTTGTAAATCACAGTCAAAAGAATGCACTTCGGTAGAGATAGTCGATGTGTATTTGTCGTTTGAGTCCTCCAACGGATCCGGGCACCCGTTGGACCTCGGGCTCGGGTAACAAGACGCGGGCGATTCATTCTGTTCTCCTAGGCCAGTGGGCTAGGAACACGCGCGAATCATCGAACCCCGTTTATCCAAACTTTGTTCACCCGAATTAAATTTTATTCTACGTCCGATTAACTGATCTCGAAGTCGGTGAAACCACTCTGATACCGAACGTAGGACGGCGAACTCTAATCTCTCACGACATACCGGGTCCCACTTGCTGTATATTAGATTTTATCCGGCTGCTCGAAACATTTGAACGCGAATTCGACAACGGATCCACCGGGTCGCTATCAACCGCGCCTGTGTTATGACTGAACAGGCATCTACTGCATTGCTTCGACGAGGAGCGGATAAAAACGCGAAAGCGGAGCCTACCAAAACGGGGTATCTGAGCCGGTTCGAGGGAACTCACTGGCTAATACAGGAGCCGAATGGAGACTAGCGGGGAAGCTACTCGCTCCGTGATCCGGTGTGCAACGTCTCACAGCGCTCGGATTTGTAGGCGCGAAAGAAAATGAAAAGTGGACGCCGACTTTGGTCAACGACAGCGAAGCTACGGCGACTGACGATCGCGCAAACAACGACGACGGCAATTCTTCGTCCTTGCCGTGAATTTTGTGTTCTAATTTTCACATTATCTTTCTCTTCCTTCCCTCCCGATCTCTTTACGCAGTATGGTTGGCCGACAGGTGGAACGCGTGCGACACGCGGAAACGTGTGACAGAAGGAGGAATTTCTGCGTCGATCCGTGGAACGGGGAGTGGCACGCGCGGACGAAAGATCTGTCGACGACAACGCCGCGAACGTGATCGCGGTCCAATTTTTTCCTATCGTTGCTGCTGTTGTTGTTGCTGGTGGCGGCGGTGGCGCGGTTGCGGTTGCGGCGGTCGTGGTCGTGTGCTCGCGATCGCGGTCGATGGCGGCGATCGTTCGTTTTCGAAGAGGCGCGGTGTCCAGCAACGTTTCGGGCCGATTTGTCCGGGTGCAGACGCTGCCGACGTCGTTTCGCGTTTGCGTACGCGACGGCGACCTCTTTGGACTCCTCTGCAACAGAAATCGATCGAACTCAGCGATCGGTCGTCGGCTCGCGCGATTCTTTCCCGTCCATCGATGTTCCGAATAGGAACACGTTTCGATCGACGTCTAGAATCGTAGCGAGGCTCGAGCTAGCGAACATAATTTCGCGCGGGACAACGGTCGAATACGATACCTGATTGCGGCGTTCACAGTCCAAAGTATCCACCGATAGTGGTGGCCACAACGACGCCCAATACGGCAAGGCAGATCATGATCATGATTTTCTTCTGCGCTCCGCATCGGTCGGATAGGCAAAAACATAATTGATCGATTACAACGCGACACGCAACGTCGCGGTCGATTCCTACCGAACGTGTACTCCTACCGCGTCTACGATAAACCCTTCGTCGTCCCTCGTGTACACGACTCACACGTACACACGTATGTGCTTTACCATATTTTCAGTCTTTCTTTTTCGGATACATGTTAAATTGTTTTCGACAATGCCTCTCTGCGTGTGCGTCTGCCGCTCTGCCGCTGCGGGAGCCGGCGAATTCTGTCCAAACGCGGGACACGCCGATTCGACCGGAAAGTACGCGCCTTCCCGTCGAACCGACCACGGAACCGATACACTCTTCTCTACCGAACTAGAATCAACGAAATCGTCAATCACGGACATCGACGCACGCCTCTCTAGCCACGAGTCCACCGACAAACACGCCTGATAATTAATTACGCGCTGCGAATTCAGGAACAATATCTGGACACAGGTACTTGCAAACAATTCCTACGAAAGTTAAGCGAACGCCAGTGGAGACGCGCACCGTCTCGCACGCGAACAACCCGCTTACTTTACAGATCGGTTGTGCGTTACATCGTTTCTTCAGGATCATATCACGGTTACAACGTTGTACGGTATTGTTTTACGTGTGCCGCATCGTGTTCTTTGCTCTGGCCCGACGCGTCCCGACTCCTTCTCATCGCCGAGGTACTTGGAAGCCAAGAGAAGCTGGAAACGGTTACGGAAAAACATCGAGAAGACATCGAAAAAGAGAACCCATTCTGCTTCGTGCGAGTATTTTTCTTAAATCCAACGGACGTCGACGGCGTCACCGTTTCTTATTTCCTCTTCCTATTCTCTTCTAAACCACAAACGGCGACGCGGTGAACGCTGTGACGATTCCAGGGATCGATCATCTCTTCCGGCTCTTCGTAACGACGATTACGATTACTTATTCCCCTTCGGGTAGGTCTTTTCTGTTTCCTGGTCCACGGCCGTGTGTCCGCCTTCTGCCGACACCGCTTCCCTGAAATCCTCGTGCATCGTCGAGATCTAGTCTCTTCTTTACAACGCGTGTACCAGAATGATTATGAGAATGATGAACGCTATTGTCAGGCAAATTACGATGAACATCAATTTCTGCGAACAGAATACAACAATATTCCTGTCACTCGACGAGGGCCATTTCGTTTTTTTCCTTTTCTTCTCCTCGATCGAAAAGGATAATCCAATCCGTTGCGTGAACGTACTAGTAGTAGATAGCCAGAAAAGTTTCGAGCGTTAGTCAGAACGAGCGGAGTTGTAGTTAATGAGAGTTATAATCGTGTTACGGACAGTTTTGCTCAGTTGTTGTCTATGTTAAATAGAGGCGGAGACTCCAGGGACGATCCGGAGCACGAGGAAGATAGATAGCGAAGCCGATATCATTCCGTTTTGCCAGGAATCGTGCGCAATCCGAAGGATCTGTATTCAGGGGACAAAAAATACGGCCGAATTCCGACGGACGCGCGTGCATTTTTCATCACGGTAATATTGCCTCGTTATTCTCCCAAACCACGTGTTTGCGTTTAGACGGAACCGCTTTAGGCACCTCGCGTTCCGACGGAAATCAATCACCTTAAATCCTTATTGAAATCTGTATTTAATCATTACTAACAAATGGAAATAAATCGAATCTAATAGTTAGTCGGTTCGCGGGAACACCGGAGAGGTGACGCTATAGCGATTCCGTTTGCTCTTTGCACAGCTATCGTCGTCGTTCTCCGATCGATTTTCGATCCAACTACCCGCTCCGAGTTTTTCTCCTCGACAACCAACGACTCTATCGCGCCCCAAAACGTTCGCAGCATCCACTGTAACCCGTTCGTTTACCCACCCTATCGCGTTATTTCCCTCCCGGAACCTTTAGCTCCTCGGCACGCATGCTACTATTATGGAGATCGTAATCACGGCCGCAATTAAGATGCAGAACATGATGATGATCATTTTCTGTGGACAGAAAAAAAAAGATACGATTCGTGTGAGAGGGGCACGGACACCGGGCGGGTGGGGCTAACGAAGACGTCGAGCAAATTGTGCAGAAATCGCCAGACGAGTAGAAAGATAACACGGTTCGGCTTTGCCTTTGGCAACGGCGTACGGTTCGGCGATTAAAGCGATAGACGTACGGTACGCAAGGTCGATCATTGCACACTTAGAAGGAGGAACGAGAAAAACAGGCAGGTCGGCAAGCAGAAATGAGTATTACGGAGAAAAGATTGTCACCTAAAAAGATCGTTCATGCAGCAGGTTGAAGAAGACAGCGAGTAAACGACGAAATACGGCGTACCGGTACTGACTCACCGTTGACCGGCGTTCGAGAAATAAAACGCGATCTCATGTTCGATAACGCGCGCGTTAATCTTTTTTGTACCTAGTACGGAATACCGTGCCGTCAGAAGGAAAAAAAAGGCAATTGCGTCACAGATAGCGTATGGATCGTCGAAAGTAAAGATCGAGACGCAGGCATTTAAAGCGTATCGGTCATTTAATACTGTTATCACGATAAGTCATGGTGAAAACTTTTCTCCGGATGCGGAAATTGACAGAGCTAGATCAAACAAGTGTGGGCTACCTTTTGATATCGCGATCGCTTCACCGATAGCGTCGTTCCATAAATATTGACACTGATTCTACGATCTCAATCATGTGCATAATCTTAGTTAAGGAGGTTCCCCAGCTAAACAAGTTTGTATGTATTTTTGCATACATGTAAATACCTGTCCTTTATACGTATACAGCGCCTACAATGCCATTTATTGCACAAATGATAACATTTATGACATGACTTATATGCAATATACAGTCTCGTAACAGTCCGTAGAAAAATAGTACAAAGTCACTGACTTTGATGTACAATTGCGAATAAACTGTATTGCTGAGTATCTCTATTTTTAAATATGTCATTACTCATATAACCACGTATCATGTTTTAGTTTTTCAACTAAAAATATAGAACATCTTTTGATTAATTAATTAAAATGTCCCTTCCAATATCTTACATGATAAAACACGCAACTTTCAATGAAAATATTATCATTTTGGTGTTGCCAGGGTTTCTGAATTCTGCATATGTATAAAGGATATCATTAATTACATGTATGCAAAATTTAAGACAAATACATAGAAACTCGTTTAGCTAGAGAACCTCCTTAACAAATACGTTCGGATCACTGACGAACCTTTCAGTAGACACTCGTGAACGTATAATAATCGTTCTCGACACTTCAAGTTAATAATTAATTAACTAAAACAAGAGACGAAACAGGAGGCTAATCCTCGATCGACTAGGGACATGCTGCCGACACATCGCGTCGCGCCGTAAAAACTGTTTTTTTTTGGGATGCGCCCCGGACGAAACAACACCGAACGGGTAACTAACGATCGGACGGAAGCAAAGCGGAACTCTAAGATTCTAATATTCTATGTGTAACTAAGGATATACATAGTATTGATGGGAAACGACTCGTCATCTTTGTCTTTTCGGCAACTGCGAGAGAAATGTACGATTGTACATACACGAGTTGAGGAAAATAAATGAATGTAACTGCATGCAGGCCTTGGAGAAAAAGGGGAGAAGAAAAGACGACGAATCGAAAGGGAGCTACTTATTACCACGTGGTATTCGGGAATCAAGAATTTTCGGCTTCCTACAGGAAGACACACGACTGATCGCCACTGGACGCATTATAAACACAATATTAAATTGGAAACTTATTTGAATACATTAAGATATAGTTTCGATCTAGTTCACAGTAGAATTTCTACTATTTCAACTTACAGGAAGTTTTTGATATCGAATTTTTAGGCAATCGGCAGCTTATGTAAATTAAAAGATATTAATTATGCAAAAGACGTGGAGAAAGTGANCGAATTCTGTCCAAACGCGGGACACGCCGATTCGACCGGAAAGTACGCGCCTTCCCGTCGAACCGACCACGGAACCGATACACTCTTCTCTACCGAACTAGAATCAACGAAATCGTCAATCACGGACATCGACGCACGCCTCTCTAGCCACGAGTCCACCGACAAACACGCCTGATAATTAATTACGCGCTGCGAATTCAGGAACAATATCTGGACACAGGTACTTGCAAACAATTCCTACGAAAGTTAAGCGAACGCCAGTGGAGACGCGCACCGTCTCGCACGCGAACAACCCGCTTACTTTACAGATCGGTTGTGCGTTACATCGTTTCTTCAGGATCATATCACGGTTACAACGTTGTACGGTATTGTTTTACGTGTGCCGCATCGTGTTCTTTGCTCTGGCCCGACGCGTCCCGACTCCTTCTCATCGCCGAGGTACTTGGAAGCCAAGAGAAGCTGGAAACGGTTACGGAAAAACATCGAGAAGACATCGAAAAAGAGAACCCATTCTGCTTCGTGCGAGTATTTTTCTTAAATCCAACGGACGTCGACGGCGTCACCGTTTCTTATTTCCTCTTCCTATTCTCTTCTAAACCACAAACGGCGACGCGGTGAACGCTGTGACGATTCCAGGGATCGATCATCTCTTCCGGCTCTTCGTAACGACGATTACGATTACTTATTCCCCTTCGGGTAGGTCTTTTCTGTTTCCTGGTCCACGGCCGTGTGTCCGCCTTCTGCCGACACCGCTTCCCTGAAATCCTCGTGCATCGTCGAGATCTAGTCTCTTCTTTACAACGCGTGTACCAGAATGATTATGAGAATGATGAACGCTATTGTCAGGCAAATTACGATGAACATCAATTTCTGCGAACAGAATACAACAATATTCCTGTCACTCGACGAGGGCCATTTCGTTTTTTTCCTTTTCTTCTCCTCGATCGAAAAGGATAATCCAATCCGTTGCGTGAACGTACTAGTAGTAGATAGCCAGAAAAGTTTCGAGCGTTAGTCAGAACGAGCGGAGTTGTAGTTAATGAGAGTTATAATCGTGTTACGGACAGTTTTGCTCAGTTGTTGTCTATGTTAAATAGAGGCGGAGACTCCAGGGACGATCCGGAGCACGAGGAAGATAGATAGCGAAGCCGATATCATTCCGTTTTGCCAGGAATCGTGCGCAATCCGAAGGATCTGTATTCAGGGGACAAAAAATACGGCCGAATTCCGACGGACGCGCGTGCATTTTTCATCACGGTAATATTGCCTCGTTATTCTCCCAAACCACGTGTTTGCGTTTAGACGGAACCGCTTTAGGCACCTCGCGTTCCGACGGAAATCAATCACCTTAAATCCTTATTGAAATCTGTATTTAATCATTACTAACAAATGGAAATAAATCGAATCTAATAGTTAGTCGGTTCGCGGGAACACCGGAGAGGTGACGCTATAGCGATTCCGTTTGCTCTTTGCACAGCTATCGTCGTCGTTCTCCGATCGATTTTCGATCCAACTACCCGCTCCGAGTTTTTCTCCTCGACAACCAACGACTCTATCGCGCCCCAAAACGTTCGCAGCATCCACTGTAACCCGTTCGTTTACCCACCCTATCGCGTTATTTCCCTCCCGGAACCTTTAGCTCCTCGGCACGCATGCTACTATTATGGAGATCGTAATCACGGCCGCAATTAAGATGCAGAACATGATGATGATCATTTTCTGTGGACAGAAAAAAAAAGATACGATTCGTGTGAGAGGGGCACGGACACCGGGCGGGTGGGGCTAACGAAGACGTCGAGCAAATTGTGCAGAAATCGCCAGACGAGTAGAAAGATAACACGGTTCGGCTTTGCCTTTGGCAACGGCGTACGGTTCGGCGATTAAAGCGATAGACGTACGGTACGCAAGGTCGATCATTGCACACTTAGAAGGAGGAACGAGAAAAACAGGCAGGTCGGCAAGCAGAAATGAGTATTACGGAGAAAAGATTGTCACCTAAAAAGATCGTTCATGCAGCAGGTTGAAGAAGACAGCGAGTAAACGACGAAATACGGCGTACCGGTACTGACTCACCGTTGACCGGCGTTCGAGAAATAAAACGCGATCTCATGTTCGATAACGCGCGCGTTAATCTTTTTTGTACCTAGTACGGAATACCGTGCCGTCAGAAGGAAAAAAAAGGCAATTGCGTCACAGATAGCGTATGGATCGTCGAAAGTAAAGATCGAGACGCAGGCATTTAAAGCGTATCGGTCATTTAATACTGTTATCACGATAAGTCATGGTGAAAACTTTTCTCCGGATGCGGAAATTGACAGAGCTAGATCAAACAAGTGTGGGCTACCTTTTGATATCGCGATCGCTTCACCGATAGCGTCGTTCCATAAATATTGACACTGATTCTACGATCTCAATCATGTGCATAATCTTAGTTAAGGAGGTTCCCCAGCTAAACAAGTTTGTATGTATTTTTGCATACATGTAAATACCTGTCCTTTATACGTATACAGCGCCTACAATGCCATTTATTGCACAAATGATAACATTTATGACATGACTTATATGCAATATACAGTCTCGTAACAGTCCGTAGAAAAATAGTACAAAGTCACTGACTTTGATGTACAATTGCGAATAAACTGTATTGCTGAGTATCTCTATTTTTAAATATGTCATTACTCATATAACCACGTATCATGTTTTAGTTTTTCAACTAAAAATATAGAACATCTTTTGATTAATTAATTAAAATGTCCCTTCCAATATCTTACATGATAAAACACGCAACTTTCAATGAAAATATTATCATTTTGGTGTTGCCAGGGTTTCTGAATTCTGCATATGTATAAAGGATATCATTAATTACATGTATGCAAAATTTAAGACAAATACATAGAAACTCGTTTAGCTAGAGAACCTCCTTAACAAATACGTTCGGATCACTGACGAACCTTTCAGTAGACACTCGTGAACGTATAATAATCGTTCTCGACACTTCAAGTTAATAATTAATTAACTAAAACAAGAGACGAAACAGGAGGCTAATCCTCGATCGACTAGGGACATGCTGCCGACACATCGCGTCGCGCCGTAAAAACTGTTTTTTTTTGGGATGCGCCCCGGACGAAACAACACCGAACGGGTAACTAACGATCGGACGGAAGCAAAGCGGAACTCTAAGATTCTAATATTCTATGTGTAACTAAGGATATACATAGTATTGATGGGAAACGACTCGTCATCTTTGTCTTTTCGGCAACTGCGAGAGAAATGTACGATTGTACATACACGAGTTGAGGAAAATAAATGAATGTAACTGCATGCAGGCCTTGGAGAAAAAGGGGAGAAGAAAAGACGACGAATCGAAAGGGAGCTACTTATTACCACGTGGTATTCGGGAATCAAGAATTTTCGGCTTCCTACAGGAAGACACACGACTGATCGCCACTGGACGCATTATAAACACAATATTAAATTGGAAACTTATTTGAATACATTAAGATATAGTTTCGATCTAGTTCACAGTAGAATTTCTACTATTTCAACTTACAGGAAGTTTTTGATATCGAATTTTTAGGCAATCGGCAGCTTATGTAAATTAAAAGATATTAATTATGCAAAAGACGTGGAGAAAGTGATTAAACGAACAAATCTAGCGACGATCAGCCGTTCGACATCCGATTCGTTTACCTTACGAGCTCTTAACATCGCGACGCTCCTCGGCCTCGCTCGGCTCGCCTGGCCCACGTAGACGCCGGTATTTCATCGACGAGACACTGAATGCGTGTCCACCAAAGCTCAGCCTGTCGCGCACCGGGATATCGGATTATACCGGGAGATCGGAATCGAAACGATTGGAGAATCACGGGATCGCGATAGTGGGTCGCCTCCAACGGGGATGCACACCAAAAGTTCATCGTTACGTTGACGCACGCTCGTGCGTTCGTTTACGCGCATACGTATCAGACTGGCACGATCCGATTCTGATTTCGCCGAGAGATGATCGCGGCGAAGGTAAGTAACACGTATACGCGCAAGCACAGATAATAAAACAGTAGTAAACACACCATAGATGAAGCCACACCGCAGTAGATCCACATTATCATACCACCTTAATCGAGGCGTCCGCGATGGACTATAGTCACGCGCGCACACGTTCCATTTTCGCGAGTCAACGAGTCGACGATTATCGCGTACTTATTTTCGCGAAGGAACGGGTGCGCGTTTCGTTATATGTATGTATGAACAAAAGTTAGTCGGTTAGAGAGGCATAGGTCAGTAACGCAGAGTATTAGTGTAGTACAAACAATAGACGAAACAGTTTGATGGACAGAGCCACACAGTTAGCACACTCATATTCAATAGGACAGAGCGACACAAGTAGAGAGACACAGATACAGTATATGTATGTATACAGTGTGATGATGCACGGAGTACACATCGAGAACACCAGTCGCATACACGTATGCCTACATAAAAAACATAGGAGACACGTGTACACGTCTGCGCGCGTACGTACGCTATACATAGACACACGCGCGGTGAGTTGAAGGAGTATTTAAAAGGGCGCGTGATATACACATCATAATCATAATACGTATATACTGCTAATGCATACTGAACACCGAACGCGTAAGCGAGCATATCGGCTCGGATCGCGCGAGAACTAATGGTAAAAGAAAGAGAAAGCAACTCGTCGTAACTTATGTCGCGTATTTCGGGAAACAAAATAGAAAAGCGGTCAACTAAAAAGCATAGGAAAAAATGTTAAATCAGAAGCGTAAAGATGAGAGGAATGCGAGCGCATACGCACGAGTATGTGGGTATGATCCAAGGACGAGAGGGAACGGAGGAGGAGAGCTGGAGCGCGGAGATGATTGAAAAAGAGCGAAATAAAAAAGTGACTAATTAGACGCGAACGAAAAAAGATCCGAGTCTCGCGTTAAATCTGGCTGGGACTCACCCGTCGGGCTTTGCTTTGATACTTGAGCGCTTTTTTGGTGTCCTGCGTAGCCGTCTGGACGTAGTCCACCGCATGCTCCACGTGGTATTCTATACGATCTATCATCTCGCCCTAAAGTCAGATACGCGTGAGAGAGAAAGTTAAGGGTTAAGAAAGAACATAGGTCGAGTAGAGAGTACGATTCGGTAGAGCGAAAGAAGAGCAGCGACTCTTCTCTCCTCTATTTTCTATTCTCTCCGAGTTCTCGTCGTCGTTTTGCATTGCGACGGAGATGACGAGGTTCGAGAAGCGAATAAGAAACTTGTCGGGAGAACTTACCTGGCTTTCTACCAACATAGCCATGTCCATGAACATATCGTGTAGTTCCCTGATCGAATTTTCTAGTTTGATAATGTCGGCGTGACGCGCCTCGATGTCGGCGAGGGTCTGTTTCGCTTGTTGCGTTTCCATGATTATCTGCGGGAAACGCATCATCGTCTTGATACAGCACCACGTTTTCGATCCGTGTAGAAACGAAGAAACGAAACGCTTACCCCCTGCGTGAACACAGCCGGATTGCCCTGCTCCAACATCTCCTCCAGCTCCTCGTTAGTGGTCGTCCTACCGGCTATTGGAAAAAAAAGAGGGGGGGTGGGAAAATAGATCGATCGGTTAAACAGTCACGGAATCGGCGGCATCGTCTCAAACTGTAATGACGATCGTCCTTCGCTTACTGATTTCCAGCTGTCGTTGTATCCTCCCCTTACACCGTTCTCTGTAATCGGTTTGCGTCCGATTGTACTCCGTCATTACCTCGACGAACTTCCTAGACAGCGTCGAGTGCTGTGTCTTGCGTATCCTCAGATCCGCCGACGATTTGTTCGTATGTTCCTCTTGCTCGATATTTTGCTCTATCACTGTACGCCGCGTACAGAAACACGAAAAAGATCTTCAGAATCGAGTTCAACGATTATCGACCGTTTCTTTTCGCCTCGTGACGGGGACTCCGCCCGGCTTACTCACCCTTTAATTTGGCTCTCACTTTGTTCGCCGTTTTCTTGATGTCGGACATCAGATCTTCCAGTTCATTTTTGACCTCTGCAACGAGAACAAAAAAAACTTTCGTCTCCGAGCTCTCGAGTAATAAGTTTTCCTATACATTCTCCCTCGTATCTCGCTATCGGACGTCTAGTCGTCGTGCTCTCGATTTCGACGCTCGACAGTCGTATCTTTTTCCTTTCTCCCTCGTCCGTCGACCGCGTATACGTACGTACATTCTNCGCTCGACAGTCGTATCTTTTTCCTTTCTCCCTCGTCCGTCGACCGCGTACGTACGTACATTCGTACGAAGATTTCCGGTGTCCGAACCCGCGCGAATTCCGGGGTCGGTTCTCATCAACTGGTGTTCGCGTGATCGGGCAACGTTTCCCTTTTACGTGCGCGTTAATAGGGATTTATATTTTCCTGTTGCGAGCATTATTCGATAGAAAAAAAGTAGGTCTTGAAGCGTGCACAATAAAAATTCCGATACAGGTCAGCGCGATGTATCGGTCTGCTGTTTTCACCCGCTGTTGCCCCGTGTTCGAGAGTCAAACGAGACGACGGCACGTCACAATACCTATATCCTAACACATACATTCTATATACGTTCACACCCGGAATAGTGTAAATTTAGTTGTGCCGCGAAAAGGCTGTTAACGATCGCGATCTCGGGAACGGATTCGAGTCGACACCGGCATTTCCCCCTGTTATCGGCGCAGCCTCTACCATCTGACCCCATTATCAACAGATACTCTCCTCTTAAACGCGTCAGCCGTTAACCCAAGAAATGAGACACCTGCCACTCGACGCGCCTAAGCCCATCATCGATCGGAAAAAGTGATCCCGTGCAAATTTTAATTTTGTCGACGATCTCTCCTCGAGATGCTTACCATCGTTAAACGGGGCGTTTCGTTGTGAGTAAATAATGGCCCGATACCGACGGGTTCGCAGAGAGACACACGTGATTAAGATCCCTCTCTACGATACTTGGTATCGGAATAAATGCGAACGGTCGAGATTTATTTCAGNATCGTTAAACGGGGCGTTTCGTTGTGAGTAAATAATGGCCCGATACCGACGGTTCGCAGAGAGACACACGTGATTAAGATCCCTCTCTACGGTACTCGGTATCGGAATAAATGCGAACGGTCGAGATTTATTTCAGTCGCATTATGCAAAACGTTCCAGATTAAATTACGTAGCGAAGTACGCATAATGAACCGAGTCTTTCATACATGTATTTTAAACTGCTTATCTTATATATATATTTGTCAATAAATATTTCCGATGCGGTTCCCATCGAGTTTCCGCGTACGTCGTTGAAACCGGGACGGTTACGTTCGATTTGAATACGCACACGGCATGGTATGCAAACTAAAGTGCGTTTCTGGAGAGTTTGGGGTGCGTACGCGCGGTCCCGTCGCCGGCGAGGCACGCGCGTTCTCCTACGTCGAGGGTGCTCGATGGAATTGGGTTAATACGGGGTGGAAACGTGCCAGACCTACTTCTGAAGCCTCTCGAGAACTCGGCACGGCCCGGGAGAGACACAGGACGCGCTCGAATTCGATCGAATCGCGCGCGCGTTTCGCGTCCCAGAAAAATCTCCCTTTCCGTTTAACCCTTTCGTCGCCGGGTCGGTCGGGACGGATCGAAGACGACGACGACCCTCGCTCCTCCAGACCCGGGGAGGCCGCGTCGAGATCGAGACGTCGTAATCGCTCTCGTCGTACAAGACATCTCGACTAACAAAGAATCGCATTTCGAAAGACAACGCCAATCTCCGTTCGGGGTACAGTATAAATTGAAACAATTATGAACGGGACATCGTCGCGTTATTACGGCCTTGCTCAACGCGAGCAACATTAACCTTCCCGGTGTTATTTCCCTAGAGCTTTGACCCCAGCCGGCGTACGGCTAAAAACTCGCCTCTATCGGATGCTCCGAGGGCGGCTCGAGCCTTTTCCAGCCGTTTACCACGAGAAACACTTGGCCGGGTCGCGGTATCGAAAACGGTGCATATGCCACGCTCTTAAATCGTTCGAAACGGGCCGCTCCTCGATAGAGGTATTTCATCGTCGTGAAAGGGTGAAACGGGATGTATCGAACAAATTCAATGACGGCGGCGCAATACGTCGGAAATGAGAATAACTGACGCGTGCTCGATGTGCCCGATTCATGGAGTTACGGAGACGGACAACCTTGCACGCCGCCGTCGCCCGTTATCTCTGCTCGGGCGTCTGTATGTAATGTAAACAATACAAACATAACGTAAATATAGGTACAAGGAGAAACAGGGCTCGCGTGAATAGAACCGAAAACGAATCGCGGTTCTTATTTCCCCCGATTACATCTCGACCGAAGGGTCGCTATTCTTCCCGTTCGTTCGATCGCTTGTTTTGCTCGTAAAGAATCTCGGAACGAATACCGTGCACGTTTCCACTTGCCGAAAAACGTTCGGTCGTTCAAACACGTAAACGAGACCGGGCAATGAAACTGGAGACTTGAGAACTTACTTTCGTCGGTCTGTGGTGCCGATAGGATGGCGCTATGTTTTTTCTTCACATCTTCTACGTTCGTCTGGATCCTGTCTATCATTTCGCGGATCTCCTCCACCTACGCAGAAACGAGACATTATTTCCATCTGCCGATCGTCGTACGATCGCTTTAACCCTTTCGGTACGAGCGTTCTGTTCGGCGTGACATTCCCACTGTACGAGCTATTGAAAATGCGCACATAGCATGTGGTCAATTCTCTTTTGTACGAAGATTTACCTAAGCGTTAAATAAATACTGTTTTTAATAGAACGAACTTGAAGAATACTCTCTTACGTACAGATTTCATTTGTACAAACAAATTACACATGCTATCAGATACATCCGGCGTTTGTCTATACAGGTGATGAAACGCATGCCGGATATATCCGGCGCTTGAACGCACAGGCCGACGGATGGACGTCGGATATAACCGGCGCTCGTACCGAAAGGGTTAAAAGGAGAGTCGACCGTGATTTTATTCGGCGTAAAACAAAAGGACGGAACGGAGAACGGTAATGCGAGTAATACGATTATACGGCAATCGAAAAATAGTAATCCGGTATAAAATTAAATCGCGTGGAACGTATTTAAATTCTCTCGTGCTCGTGTCTCCCTTTTAGTTCTAAAACGAGATACAAGGAATAAAACTTCGTATCCGGAGCCAAAAAAGGCGAGGGTAAACGACTCTCGTTTCCGAGACATTAACACGCGATTAAAGGATCGTTTACCGTTTCCCGGGCAACCATCCGCACGCAACGTTTCACCTTTGCCGGGCGGCTGCTCTCCTCTCTTCCTACGCGTTAGCAATTAAAAAAACGGCCGGATATCAAAAACAAGGGATCGAAGTTAATACGAGCCCACGCGCACGCAAATGTCAACGATGCCGTTCTGGTGCTTCCTACTTAATACCGCGGACGCGTAGGTGCGTTCGCATTGCGACAGATCCGAATTCGATTGCATTTATCTTACCGTCCAAACTTCTATTTCCATCGCGTATTACATCGCGATTACGATTATCCACGGCTCATCTGTTTCTTTCGTTGTAATTTATTCTCCGTCATTTACCGTTTTACGCGATGCGTAATCGTCACGAGATACTACTGATTCACGCGCGTACAAAGAAACCAACTGATACGAATTAATAAAAAGTAAACGTGTCTTCTTTTAATTTCTATGATAGGCAATAGGGAGATACCGAGTTCGGAGTCGTCTCGACCTAATTTCCCAATATCGAGACTAAACCAGCCGAACAGCGCTTTTACCGCGAGATAGTTCCGGTTAATTGGATAGTTTTAAATCCCTGATCGACTAATTTCGGTTTACCTACATTTTTCCTAACGAGTAAATTGCAATTAACGAACAAAAATCATAACTAATGAATCGTAATTGTTCTATTAATTGAATGCAATTAATAAAAATAAAATCGATGAGAACAATCGATGGCCAGTGACTCGTCTCAATGATTTCTTCCAATCTCAGTTCCTACCATTGATTAATAGATCATCCTCGTGAGATTAGACATTCGGAAATCGGAATCCCGATTAATATACTATTATACGTGAACAAATGGAAGAGAGCTCGTGCGTGCAATCGGAGGGACCAGAAGATGAGCACGTACGTGCATAGCGGCATATAACGATTATTCTGTTTTAACATCGATTCATTGTATACGCCTCGGTCGTGGAGAATAATTGAAAGGGAACAGAGAAATCGCGACGGNTGCGTGCAATCGGAGGGACCAGAAGATGAGCACGTACGTGCATAGCGGCACATAACGATTATTCTGTTTTAACATCGATTCATTGTATACGCCTCGGTCGTGGGGAATAATTGAAAGGGAACAGAGAAATCGCGACGCACAATTCACTATAGCAACGTATACCTATGCGATACGTCATAATTACTGTTTCTCCGTGAGAACGATTAGGAAGTCTAATCAACGAATGGGAGAATACCATTTTTTTAGATGTCGGAGATACGATGCGCTAATCGGCTCGTTGCTATCTGATAGTGAACGTGCAATAATCAGTAGGACAATGTACAACGATCTTCCGGACGAGACTTACAATTAATCAAGGTTGAGACCGAGATAGACGTCGGAGAGATGCCGCGAATACTCACCTCCGCGAAAAATTCTGTCATGAAGTCATCGGGCCCGCCGACGTTGACGGACACATCGTCCGCCACGTCATCGTCGTCCGACTGGGCCTGAAACACAAACGAACGCGTTCATTAATCATCGATTACGCCCAACGTTCTCTCAATTCCTACGCTGCATCCGTCAGATTCTCTCGGATCGCGTTACGGGGAAGAAGAATACGGAATGAAAGATGGAACGGAAGCGGGCGGCCGTCTGGCCTGAATTAAATTTTAATATCCGCAATCGTTCCCGAGCCGCTGCGAGCCTCTCGCTGTATAATTGATCTCGAACGTTTCTAAATCCGTACTGAGCAATAACGAGTAACGAATCGAAAGTCCTTAGCGTGCATTATCGTTAAACCGGCGCCGGATCGATATCCGCGCGTTTAGTGCCACGAGAAACACGGAGTTCGCATAGATTTTCGCGCGCCAAATGCGCTCCGAATACCGAATCGCCGATACGTTCGTAAAGTACACTCGTGGGGTACATATGTATCGTGTGTGTACACCGCGTATTGTAAGCCGCGGCGGCGGCGGCGGTGTATGCCACGGAAAACAGCGGCGGCTCGTTGCACACCGGCCGGGCCGTGCGACCTACGTACGTATACCCACCCCGAATCGAACACGTCGACTTTCAATTCTATGCGAACACATTTACATTCAAACTGTTATACATTTTTATCGATCTCTCGCGTTTTCAGCCCTTTTGTTCGTATCCTCCTCGAGTTATCTATGCCCGGCCAAGATGCCGACTTGGCAAAAAAAAATACCGCGGGAGAACACCGGACTCGTCCGTCGGGAGCATCGATTTCGTTCCGTTTTCTTTTCATTCTGTCTCCGTTCTTAGCTCCGGCAGCGATCTCTCTGTCCACGCAGATCGTGCTCAAGATGCACGCGACTCTCTTTTCGCATTTTATCGAGAAACTGATAGCCAGTTTATCGGCCGGACTCGTTTCACCTGAAATGCTAATCGAGAGATTAATCGCAATCTTTTCTTACATTTTGTCGATACGATAAGTAATAGACTTTACGACTCGATTCAGTGAGACAGAATTCTCGATCGACGAGACACGGTTTAATTGGTAAAGATGCAATTTAAATGACGTGGGTACAAATTACGGTTGGTTTATTGCAGTCGCGGTACGTATGTATCGAATGACGCGTATACCTAGTACGCGCGCGATAATGAGCCGAGAATGAGGCCGTTTCTCACGATCACGAGAAAGATTGTCACGGACAGATGTTTAAAGGAACGTCGCAAACCGTTCGCGGATAGTAGTATGAAACTTCTTTTCAGCGTGTCCATATCGTTTAATTGTTTCATCGATATCTAAAGAAGATCGGATATAAGTTTTGGGAGAGCGCGTCGAATCTGTCTCCGGATTTCATTCATGGAACGAAATCATTGCCGTGACCGCGTTCGATTCGATCGACTACGGGGATAAAAAATAGAACAATCGTCGGATGTCGCGTGCGGTTCGATATACGCCCAGATATCGGCGATTCCCCAAAGTAATTAGTCGGCCGCCGTGAGTCACCGACACCGACCATTACGCGCGATCGGTTCGTACCTCCCGACGGAGTTATAAAAATATCCTTGTCCCCGTATCCGGGAATCCGGCATTGTGCGGTGAATCAATCGGGCGTCATCGGGAAAGATTTTTTAATCGAGTCCGGGGAAATGTTCGCGCGAAGAATCCGGCTACCGGCGTCCGCGGGCCTCTGTCATCGTTACGAAATAAACGATGACGAAAAACATATATTGGCAAACACCTGTCAGTCACAGGAGGCATTGGTCTTTCTCTCTCTCGCTCGCTCGCTCTGTTTCTCCGTCTCCCTTTCCGTCGTCCCGTCTTTCTCTCCCTTTCTCCGCTTATCCGTCACCGTCTCTCTGTCATTCTCGTTCTCTCCCCCCCGTGCTCTCTCACTCTATCTCTCTTTTCTTTCCCCGTCTTCTTTTCTCGTTCACTCGGTTCTCTATTTAACTACTGAATGGTTGACAGTCAAGTAGACACCTCGGAAACGCCTTCTTTCCTTTTTACTCGTAAACGAGATTCGAACGAGCATCGATTCGTTGGGTGACTGGCGCTCGCAGAGGAAATATTTGATATCCCGTCGAAAGGAAGGACAACGGGCTCCATGCACAATACGCGTGATACAACGAAATCGGATGCGTTCGAAGTTTTGATTCGAGCATCGGGAGCGGTGTTAATGCGATTGCAAACAGAGAAATGTACATACGGGGGGGACCGAGGATTCCGCGAAGTCTGGGAAACGGAAGGAAAGCGCGCGTGATTAACAATGATAAATGGTAAAAACGAGGGGGAGAGAGGACGAGGCCGAGGGAGGAATGACAATGGGAGAGAGATAGGTTAACGGGTCGGGTTGACCGTTCGGCAAATCGGCACGGTTTCGAAAAATTGTAACGCAGGCTATTGAAAACTCACCGCAACGAGGGCTGCTAATCTATCCTTGGTCATGGTGAGGGTGACGAAGTGTTGCGAGTCAGCGGATGTACGAAGTGAAGAGACTAGCGACTAATCCCATTCACGATTTTATCCATGTACTATGAGCACGACCACTAAAAACTAAAGGAAACGGACGCACTAGCCGCGAGAGACACGATCGTAAAATCGATACACTCGCGAACTCGCCTGCTTCTGCAGTGCCGTCCGTTTTCGAGCGCATGCGCCGATGACGTCAACTATAACCAGGGCCGATACGAAATCTCGCGTAACCCCGGCCCAATCGCACGCCCCCACCTCTTCACTTGTTCAGACAATTTTTCTGTTTAATAATAATAATTTTTCATTAAAATCTGAGCGAGTCAATGTTGAAAATCGATTAACATGTCGAGAGATAGACTTATTGTAAAATGCTACGCATCAATTCTTTACGTAAAGGACTATTCGGTCTCAAAGGTTTTAAGACAGAATAGAATAAACAATATCAACTGCTCTAAGCTTGTAGTTTTCTTTGAACATAAATTGACATGTACTTAGCTCCATTTGACTAAAATCAAAGAAATGAAAACAAATATAAGATATATATGTATAGAAAACAATACATTTTAAGTAACAGAATACCGTGACCGTGAGACAGCCAGATCCATTTGTCAGCGGAACTTAAAGAGATGAGACAATAAAAAACTGGGAAATCCTTAAAAGCCACGTAAATATAGTCTTTTCTATTTAGCGTTCGTCAAACTGAACGCGCCCTCGCGCGCCGGTCCACCGTTCCACGTTGGATCTTCGTTGAAAAGTGAGGCTCTTCGATACCGGCTTGATGTGGCGCGCTCGAAATACATAGGTGTCGCTAAAACTCTCGACGCTCCCGTAATTTTCGTAAAAAGACATTGATACACTTATTGTTTTAACATTTCGTGCGGAACAATATGTCAACTGAATTTTTCCGTTCCGCGTGAATTCGACGAACCGTTTAAGTTGCGTTACGTTATGATCGGCGAATAGACGAGAACTCGGACCCCTACCGTCGGCTCGAAGGAACACCAAAGAACGCCATTGTGAGCCGTAACGACTGTGTTGCAGGGTGAGTTTTATCGGTCATTTTCACGTACACGTTGCTTGCCGGGAAATTTTGTACAAATATCCACCAATTTCCGTAAATTCGAGGTAAAATAATCGTCCGGGCCGTTCGAGCATTCGTGACCGCGATTGGAAATCGTCCTGGGGCCGTAACTGCGCGATTTACGCGAAAGCTTGCGTTACAACGGGAGGCGCCATTCTTTTACCGAGAACGTGGTGAATTTGTAACGTCGTCTTGGCCGTGAGCGCGGGACACGTCGTCCGACCGGCTTTCCGAATTAACGTCGAAAGTACGACGAACTAACGTCCCGGTGCGTTTGTTTGTATCACGATCGAGCCAACTTATCGTTTTCGGATTGCTTTGGAGGTACGATTTTCATCTCCGCTCAACTCGGTNTTCGAGAGTCAAACGAGACGACGGCACGTCACAATACCTATATCCTAACATATACATTCTATATACGTTCACACCCGGAATAGTNTTTTATCGGTCATTTTCACGTACACGTTGCTTGCCGGGAAATTTTGTACAAATATCCACCAATTTCCGTAAATTCGAGGTAAAATAATCGTCCGGGCCGTTCGAGCATTCGTGACCGCGATTGGAAATCGTCCTGGGGCCGTAACTGCGCGATTTACGCGAAAGCTTGCGTTACAACGGGAGGCGCCATTCTTTTACCGAGAACGTGGTGAATTTGTAACGTCGTCTTGGCCGTGAGCGCGGGACACGTCGTCCGACCGGCTTTCCGAATTAACGTCGAAAGTACGACGAACTAACGTCCCGGTGCGTTTGTTTGTATCACGATCGAGCCAACTTATCGTTTTCGGATTGCTTTGGAGGTACGATTTTCATCTCCGCTCAACTCGGTCACGTTTTTGGTGCGTGATGCGATACGCGTCTATCTGGCATTTTCTAGCCATCTCCAACCGCGTGTCGGATTTTTTTTACCGCGTTTCTTTTCTCGCCGTGATCGATTTTCAACCGCAATATTCGTTAAGATCGAACTGAACAACAATTCTCCTCGAAGGTTAAATATTTCGATCCTAATCTTTTTTTCCAGATCCCAGATTTTTACGTGAACCTTCGATACTAAAATGGCTCAAGACGCTGATATACCTACTTTCAAATGCGTACTGGTCGGCGATGGTGGTACCGGTAAAACCACGTTCGTCAAACGGCATTTAACTGGTGAATTTGAAAAGAAGTACGTCGCGACGTTGGGTGTCGAGGTACATCCACTGATTTTTCACACAAATCGAGGTCCAATCCGATTCAACGTTTGGGATACTGCCGGACAAGAGAAGTTTGGCGGTCTCAGGGATGGATATTATATCCAGGGGCAGTGCGCGATCATTATGTTCGACGTTACGTCGAGGGTGACATACAAAAATGTACCCAACTGGCACAGAGATTTGGTTCGCGTTTGCGAGAACATACCCATCGTACTCTGCGGCAACAAAGTCGATATTAAAGACAGAAAAGTAAAAGCCAAGAGCATTGTTTTCCACAGAAAAAAGAATCTGCAGGTAAGCGACTTCGTTTTCATCCAAGCTCTCGTGTAGTCTACATGCGAAACAATCATTATTTCTCATTGCATTCTTTTTACAGTACTATGACATCAGCGCGAAGAGCAATTACAATTTTGAGAAACCTTTCCTTTGGCTGGCGCGCAAATTGATCGGGGATCCGAATCTGGAATTCGTCGCGATGCCGGCCCTCCTCCCACCAGAGGTTACAATGGACCCACAGTGGCAGCAACAAATCGAGAAGGATCTCAAAGAAGCCCAAGAGACCGCGCTACCAGAAGACGACGAAGACCTTTAGTTTGTTACGCCGCGTGTATGATACGAATAGAGGCAAACTGTACACAAGCATATTTAAGTACGTACGCGTACTTGTGCCTCTCCATGAGTCGAAGATTCTTTCTTGGATGGAATTAATACAATGTACTTCTGTTTTATATTTAACATAAATGATAGCAGAATTTTGTCCTAGTAACGAGAGCTGGTNAAGAAGCCCAAGAGACCGCGCTACCAGAAGACGACGAAGACCTTTAGTTTCTTACGCCGCGTGTATGATACGAATAGAGGCAAACTGTACACAAGCATATTTAAGTACGTACACGTACTTGTGCCTCTCCATGAGTCGAAGATTCTTTCTTGGATGGAATTAATACAATGTACTTCTGTTTTATATTTAACGTAAATGATAGCAGAATTTTGTCCTAGTAACGAGAGCTGGACGTCGTATTCGCGTAAGGAGATGTCTGACTCTGGTAGTTCGTGTTCGATTGAATCGATGCGCGAGCTACCAGAGTCAGACATCTCCTTACGCGAATACGACGTCCAGCTCTCGTTAGGAAATCTCTGAGGAAAGAATCTTTCGATGCGGTCGAAACGTTAACTTTAGAATTCACTTAAACACGCGTCCACGCGCACGTGCACACCAAACTGAAAATAACTCGCGACATAGTTTAATCCCTTTATCCTTCCTGCTACTTTTACATAGGCACAATTACGAGACGATAATCGAAAACGAAGTGAAATTATGTGAAAAGTCGATTGGATGAATTAATGCAGCAGCGATTGTTTTTTTTTTTTTTTTTGTGAACAATACACTGCTCCCAGATCATGGTGTTATATTTTGAAATAATGTTTCGATTGGAGCGAAGCACTGTTTGTAGTCGGTTGCGCCTGTCCACGATGAGGACTGTTTACTATTTTTATAAGCGAAGGTGAATGTATGATTTGTTCAACTTAAATTATATAAACAGTGTTCTTTTCTTTCCTATATAGAAATACTCGTTTCGTTGGGAGTCAGACTATGTACGTTGCATGTGTAACGTTCCTTTCCCTCGATCCCTTCGTTTTATCGGTGAACAAACATAGGAGAGCGCAGAAATAAATGTGTGCGCTCGAAGCAGCCTGTGGTTGCGGGATACTTGCAGGAACAAGAAGCGCGAAACATCTTGTATCGGTGTTTCATTTGTTCTGTTCGAAACAGCTTGTATCATTGATGTATTGGACTCAATAAATCGTCATTGAACTGTTTTTATAAAGTTAACATCTACAAATTGTGTAAGCTTAATAATCCGCGCTTTATTTGTTCGATCGCAGCAGGAGCAGAATATTATATAAAAGAACAATTTATTCAATGATACATACATGATAGGACAGTTTTCATCTGCGTACCATCGATGAACGCGTATATGTACAGTAAAGATGACACAACGCGATCGACTTAATACTTAGAAACTAACGGGCCATGATGAGAAAAAGAATTGATACATGATCGAACTGACTTGCACATAAAATGTCTAAAGTTGATGACGTTACAGTATTAATATATATATTTCAGATTCAGTTCTATTATAGATTAAACTGATTTAGTGTCACGCGATAAATGCATCATCCATGAAATTAAGCCTCGGCCGCTATTTTCTTCTTCTTTTTGCCTTCGAGAATTTCTTGTCGTTCAGTATCGGTAAGGCCTTTCAATACATTTGTGATTACGCCAGTTCCTATCGTAGTCGACCCGTCTCTTATTGTGAATCGTTGTCCCTTTTCGCATACCATTGGCCTGATCAATTTCATTACAGCACTGAAATCCAATGCACAGGTACATTTAATAAATGAATTCGATGCGGAACGTTCGGAAAGACTGACTTCAGAGGGACTTACCTAAAATCTTCACCAGGCATAACTATAGTCTTATTTACTAAATTCAACTCTCCGGCGACGTCCCACGTTTTACAAAACATTTGAATGTGCATGAAATTGCTGAGAGGCTTCTTCCTACCCCCTTCGGCGGGAGTCAGCATATATATTTGACATTCCATATGGTCGTTAGCTTTGATCGAGCCCGGCTTGCACATTATCATGCCCCTCCTGACGTCCTCCCTTTTTAAACCTCTGAGCAAAGCTCCCATTTGATCACCGGCTTGGGCTTCCTCCAGCGTCTGATGGAACATCTCTATCCCCGTTATCGTGGTCTTCAAAGATTTATTGAAACCGATCAATTCGCATTCCATGCCCTTTTTTATTTTGCCACGTTCCAATCTGCCGGTGACTACAGTTCCTCTGCCTTGTACTGAATAAACGCTCTCGACAGGTAATAAGAACGGTTTGTCCAAATCCCTGATGGGAGTCGGAATATGATTGTCAATAGCATCCATTAATTTAAAGACGGCATCCTTTCCTATCTCTGGCTGTTTGCCCTCTAATGCGCAGAGTGCACTTCCCTTAATTACAGGAATCTTCTCACCATCGTAACCCATTTCAGTCAATAATTCTCTCATTTCCATCTCTACCAGTTCAACCATTTCTTCGTCTGCGGCATCAATCTTTAAAACCAAATGAGCATAAATCATTTCTGATTCCAACAATCACTATATTCAATGAAATCAAACCTTGTTAATAAAGATAATGATGTATTCAATGCCGATCTGCTTGGCGAGGATAAGATGCTCTCTCGTCTGTGGCATGGCACCATCTGTAGCAGCCACAACGAGGATAGCTCCATCCATTTGAGCAGTACCAGTAATCATGTTTTTAATATAATCTGCGTGCCCTGGGCAATCTGTGTGACTATAATGACGACTGTCCGTTTGATACTCGATGTGGGCTACGTTAATGGTAATACCACGTGCCTTTTCCTCTGGCGCGTTATCTATATCGCTGTAAGCTTTTGCCTGAGCAAGTTCCTTCTCGGAGAGAACTGAGAAAATTATGGAATATTACGAAGAAATATCAAAATTGTAGCGAATCAGGCAGGGAATAGAGAAAGTACCTTTGGTAATAGCAGCGGTAAGCGTCGTCTTTCCATGGTCCACATGTCCGATCGTGCCGACGTTGCAATGCGGCTTGTCCCTGCTGAATACTTTTTTGGTACTGTAAAACCTCTGCGTTATCGCGCTCGACAGGTATGACGACGCCCCCAGTTGTCCATAAAATTGCTAAAAATACAGAAACGATCGAAAGTACCGTAACGCCGACGATAAACACGCACGCAATGGCTACGAGAAACACGATGTAACTTTCTTACATGTTTAACAAGTTGTTCGACGTAAAACAGTTGCTTGACGCTGGTCTTAAACACTGAAAACGAGACAAACGCATCTTTTCATAAAATACTTTAAATCAATTAACATCGATTAAAATAAGTTTTCCTTCATATTCGTTAGGTAAATTCTGGCGATTCGCGTTCCGACACGATTGGGAAACACGCTTCGCCGTTGTACGACGGTGTCGGAAGTAAATAATTATGCAAAAATTATTTAGCAACTTCCTGAATCTTTCACTTACCGGGATTGAAAATTAGCTTTTTACAAGTAAACGCCATGTCTCGTTAAAAATCTCTTTATCGCTTAACCTGAAATTGTACGAAGGAATCTCTGAGTACACGAATACGATGAGAGCGACACACGCGGGCGGATTACTCCGTTGCGTAATATTCTTTTAACGTTATTATGATATAAACGACGCATACAGGGTCAGATTCCAAAAGGATACTTTGTTCCTCGTGTTTCCTTTTATCTATCTTTCTTGTTCGGAAGAAGGGAAACGTTCAGCCGATTCATTTAATGTAGGTATTCTAGAAATTGTTACGGCGCAAAATCTCTCCGTTCACATGCGCGACAATTCGAAGAGTACTTGCAGCGTTGTTAGTTATTCGACAATATTCGAAACTTGGTAACCAGATGATGAATGAACCAGAGAAGATGAAAGCTAATACTTCTGGATGCACGTACGTTCTAATTACTAAATATGTATTCGTTTGACTGCATGAGAAAAGTTTCAATTAGTAGACGTTTGCGATGTATGAAACCTGCAGAGAAATTTCGAAAGCCTTTTAATTTAGGAGGATGGCGGATCGAGAATTGAATTAAACTTGATGCAAAGTACGAAGTCGCGGGGGGAAGAACGTTATAGAATACAGTAAAATTAACAAGGAAGATCTAATTAATTCAGAGAGAACAACGAGCCATGAAAGGAAGGAGAAAATATAGAAGCATGATTAGCGTTACCGTCGTTATAGCGTAATTTGCAGATACTCGGTCAGATAGACGCGCATAATCACGGGCATGTATTCCGAGCGAGGTAGATAAATGAACGTAGATATCGAAACGTTCCGGACATCCTTATTCACGCATCTCGCTAACTAATCGCGAGTGAAATGACTCATTAAGAAAACTATGCTAAAAGAATATTTTGTTCGTCGACCACCGGTTCATGAAATTATTTTATTACCGACAGGCTCGGAAGGGAACTCCTACCGCGAACGACCATCCATCCATCAATGGTCACGCAGAACCGATGTCAGAGCAGAGGAATCACTTTTGTTTTTCGATCGGGCTGCGCTCGCCGTACTGTACGGTTTTACGAGGTGCAGGTCCTTTACCTCGTGCCCAACGCAACGCAACGCAACGCGTTCAGCCGATGCGTTTCTCGCGGCCCTGGCTCTTCTTTTGTTCGAGCTCGATTCTCCATTTACATTCCAGCGTAGTCCATCGGAGTCGGAGTGCTTCCTGTTTCTCGAGCGACTCACCGTCACTCCCGTTTTCTCGCTCCTCTCTTCCGTCTCCGCGTACATACACGCGACTCAAACGCGTTTTAGAGGATCGGACGAAAAACGGATCGACGGACGACCCTCGATCGGGGCGGTTCGCTCTACCGTAAGATTTTTTCTCTCGATAATTCGACGATGATAAACGGTAGGTCGACCGATACCGTTTCCTCGCAGTCGTCCTCGGAGGGACTACAAATTAACGAAACCACTTGCACCGGTAGATGTACCGGTACCGGTGGCGACGACCAGAAAGGGAGGCGGTCGCCTCGCCAGGAAGGAGAGAAGGGGTTGAATACACTGCCGCATCTCCGTTTGTTTCAACCGGAATACCAATGAATTTTCAAGCGGCCCGCGCGTGACCCGAATATTACAGGTCCGTTCGACGCCTCTTTCATATCTGTATTTTTTTTATTCCACCTCCGTTACGTCGTTTGAAGTGTACACCGCGAGCTAATGATCTGTCAATAGTCACGTTTCTATTCCAGATTAAGTACGTAGGCCGTTCTCCGTGGCGAACGAACGAGGAAGAGTTAAGGGTTTAGGGTAAGAGTTTCCGGAGTTTCGCTATCGAATTCGTCACGCAACGCAGATGCCGCGTTCGCCACCTACGGTGCGCTATGATTACGGAAAGGAGAGTAATTTGAAAGATCAGGTCTAGGGGACCGAGACCGAGGCCGAGACCGATACCGAGACCGTGGCAAAGAAGTGGGAGAGCGCGAGGGAACACGGTGCTGTCCGCTTTTCCATCGCTCGTTCACGGGGGCCAAAACGCACCGGAGTGCCGCTCAGTCATTCCGAAGATCCTGCGAATACTAGTCGCGGTTTCTGTGTCGCACGTCTGCATTCCACGCACCTTCGTTCTTATCCGTAACAAGTAGAAGAGACGATCGCGAAATTGAAACGAGACTCGCGAAATTCAAGTTCACGACGATTAAGGGATATTTTTTCAAAGATTCGAGGATATTGGAAATTCAGAAAAAAATCATGCGCGACAGCAGTGGAACGGCGATTGGAATTATCTTTCTCTTGGCCGCGATTAATCATTTGGTAAGTTTTATGTTTATCAAAATTGAAAATGAAAATTGGAAATACTTTGTGTCTAGTCAATCCAGATCTCAAGAAGCAGTCGAAAAAGGGATAGATTAACCGACGGGCGTACCGTGTAACGATCGGTTCCGCGAAAAGGCGCGTTCGTTCACGGAAAAGCGCGCAAATTGCGTGCGCGCATTCTTAACAAACAGCTGGCTAACGGTGCGCGTTACGCGGCTGCCTAGTCCGATGTCGCGTCTCATCCTCATCTCGTTCGTTGCACCGTCGCCACCGTTAACGATTCTCCCATTCACGGGGGAACCTCTCCTCTTTTCACCTGTTCCTTCCGCGTTTCCACGTTCGACCCGGCGGCGACGCGTGCACTCTTCCTTATTTTCATTGTTCGCTTGGCTCGTGAGAGAATCCCGATGACACGAAAAGGGGAGACGGTGTGTGAGTCGACGTAAACGGCGGAAGGGAAAGGGCGAGCGGGGGTCACGGTTTCCATTCGAAATTCGAATACTCATCGTCGCGCGAATTTCAGGGGACGACCGCGAGCTCGGCGACCGTCGCCAGGAGTTTCAAGCTCGGGGAGCGATGCTCGAGGGACGCGGATTGCGAGTCGAGCATTGAGGGTAGCCAGTGTCAGCGCGGCCACTGTCGCTGCTTACCGTTCTACGCCGCGTACAACGGGACGCAATGTTTAGAAGGTGAGAGTCCGACCGAGAGCGATTCAAAAATATATTCGTACNTTCAAGCTCGGGGAGCGATGCTCGAGGGACGCGGATTGCGAGTCGAGCATCGAGGGTAGCCAGTGTCAGCGCGGCCACTGTCGCTGCTTACCGTTCTACGCCGCGTACAACGGGACGCAATGTTTAGAAGGTGAGAGTCCGGCCAAGAGCGATTAAAAAATATATTCGTACAAATCTCGAATGAAGCACACGTAATTTCGTTTATATTGCGATTGTTCAGCGACTCTTCTCGGGCAGGAGTGTCTCGTGCACGAGCAATGCACGCTGAAAGTGGCGAACAGCGCGTGCCTCGACGGTCTCTGCGGTTGCAAGGACGGTTTCCTTCAGTTTCGCCGACACACTTGCCTGAGCCGTAAGTAGGCGTACGTATGTACAATATTCGGATACGCGTGATAACGGTTGATCGAAAAACGCGCGGCTCGTTATATACGTTCCAGCGGCGAAACTCGGCCAAGTTTGTTACGAGCACGCCCACTGCCGACTCTGGCAGGAGGACTCGCACTGCGACTTCCTGATCCCGAACCTCTTCGGCCGGTGCCAATGCACCGCGCCTATGCGTCGCGAGGGCGACGTCTGCCGACCGGACGATCTGGTGAGGCCGGCACCGCTCTTCGATCACGTCCACACGGAACCGCAATCCGTCGAACAGACCACGTATACGACGACGGACGAGGAAACAGGTGCGCATTTCGATGAATATTTATTAGCAATGAAAAAAGAACGTATAAAATTATTTGACAAATATTCACAATCTCAATACTTAATTTTGGGCTTCCGCGATTTTTGCATTTTCAATATTTCTCTTACAGGAGTGGAAATATCTTGGCTGAAAAATGGTACCACTCAATCGGTGCCGTTGATCTCTAATGATATGATCACTGGCTCAAATTCGATCGACTCACAGACGATCGGCGTCGAGCTAGAGGACGGGGACGATGCCGTCGTCATTGACGCCGTCACCGAAACCGCGAACGACACATTAGTACCATGTAAGATAATTGAGATCGAAAATAAAGTAATGAAAGTTAACGCGATATTCGATACAGTTATTGATACAATATTGCATAGAGTTATTGATATTTCCTATATCACGACAATTGACATGGCAATTGATATGAAAAAATTGTATCGACAGCATTGTCACCTACGAAGACGGATCGACACGAAGCGACGCCGGTCAGCCTGGGCCTCGACTGCGTTTCGGACATCGAGTGCCGACTGGCCGATTCCTCTTCGCGATGCATCGACGGTGTCTGCGACTGCGGGTACCGAGGAAACGCGAGCTGCTCGGCGAGGAGCACCGGGTGCGCGCCGGGCACTTTTCAATGCAGGAGCTCCGGCGCGTGCATCAGCTGGTTCTTCGTCTGCGACGGCCGACCGGATTGCAGCGACGGCTCGGACGAGCAGTGCTCCGAAAACGAGACCAAATGTCCGGAGCAGGCGTTTACCTGCGAGAAGAGCAAAGTGTGCGTATCGAGGGCGATGGTGTGCGACGGGAAGCGGGATTGCCCGTACGGCGAGGACGAAGTCGGATGCAACGATCGACGAAGTAGGTTCCCTTTCCTTTTGTTCCTAACGATTCACCCGATGGTTTCCTCAATGATTAACTAAGGAATCGAAGTAATAATTTGACGCGGCGCAGGATGCCCGGAGGGCGCGTTCAGGTGCAATAACGGCCAGTGCTTGCCGGCGTACGAGTTTTGCAACGCGGTGGTGTCCTGCCGCGACGGAAGCGACGAGCCGAGAGGAGCTTGCCGGACGCCGCGTACTGGGAATCGCAGGAGAATCGGGACCAGGTATTGCCCGTTCAGGTGCGAGAACGGCAGATGTCGATCGGACGCGATCGTCTGCAGCGGCCGCGACGGCTGCGGCGACGGTTCCGACGAGAAAGGCTGCTCTGTTTGCAGTAAGTATCTAAAGCTCCCGTGTTCGCACCCCACTTCGTATTAGAAAGCGTATGTATATTGATACGCGCGTCGTCGCATTGCGACGTTCAGCGCTGATTTGGGATGAAAATAGAATCAGACGGTCGTTAACTTGTAATTGATGAGGAGTCAAGAAATGATCGAGGCCGTGTAAAGTATCTGGGACGAGGTACAATTAAAAGAGTTTTAATTGTTCTTCGTGTCTCTCGTTATCTCCTAATAATTCCCGACGCGTATTATCGTCGCAGAGGAAACAGGACTTCCTGTCTAATGATTATAACGTCAGAGGCAAGCTTCGATAATACTAGCGTTATAAAAAAATTTGCAGGATGTGCGCAGTTCCCTTAACCGACTCGAGGTAGGATCGCGCGACTGTTCCGGCCAGGGGAAAAGATTCAAGGAATTCAAGACGCTCTTCCCATGGAAAAGCAGTTATGGAAATTACCCAACGATGAAAAGAGAACGATCGATTTTTCGTTCAATGCCTCTCATCGATCCGTCGTCCTTTTGTATCTCTTTTTTGATACGCGACTCGAATAAACGTACGAAAGCAAGTTCGCTGATTTTCATTACTGACGCGATGACTCGGTTCCCTGGAATCCTACGTAATTAAACATCGAGAAAAGAAGACGCGAGGTAGACGTCAGCCGATTCGACTTAGCAATTCCGTGGTTTAAATAAATATAATAAATCGAGATTCGTCGATAGAATAGCAAAACGATTCGTCGACGTTTCGATTTAAAGGGCGCAGCTGCGCGATCCCCACGGGCAACATGTCGGAAGTGGGGTGGTCGATATCCAACCCCTGCGTCACGAATTCCGTCACCCAAATTCCCGACGACATACCCGCGTGCCTGGTGCCCACGGCTCGCCTCATCGCTCATCGACAATTCGTTTGACGTCGCTGTCCTTTAAGTCAATCGCGGCCGCCTTTGGATCGAACGAGCTGCATACGACGCCGCGCATAAACCACCACCCTCGTTTCTCCTGCATCGTCCCACTCGCTCCTCGGGCGCATCGTTTTAGACGCATTTGCGTCAGTCGTTATCGAGACGTCGACGGCGCGGCACATCTCCGTCGGAGCCGACCGGACCGCGATCTACGACTTCCCCGATCGAGACCGGGAGACACGTAAATCGGGGGAACCGAAAGAAAGTGAGAGACTCCGTCTCGTCGAGAGTCACGCGCCAAACCGTATATCGACCTAACGCAATTTTGGGACCGTGCCGAGAGAATCAGCCCAGTACATACGGAATATCTCGAGCAAATGCATACGTATAGCAGTCGTCGACGCATCGAATCGATCGAAACACGGGAACGGACACGGTGTCTCTCGCTAACGATCAACATTTCAAACATATCATTAGTCGACGACCACTAGTCCGTAGTTCTCTTCGAGCATAATTGACGAAACGATGGACGTCACGAGGACAGAAGTCTTAAAAAGTACGAGGAATCACGTGTCTCGACGCTAGTGGACGCGAAACGAAGTCGGGAGTGCCGGCAAACTTAATCAAACGAAAGTAGTGATATCCGGTGAAGATAATCGGTCGGGAGTAGCGAAATCCGGTCGACGGAGGGGCCCGGTTTCTCGCGACGTCTTCGCGACGACGACGGTGGCTGCTTCGAAACGTCAACCCGGCCTCGAGTGCTGTTGGTCGCCGGTCTCCAGGCCGAAGAAACGGAGCAAGGCCAGCAATATTGACTCGTCGATCGCGTGAATAGGTAACACCGATAATATACTTGTAGAAGTTCGCTCAGATCTGGCGATCTTCTAAAGACAGGACACTTGTATCGTATCCTCGCATCACCGAGTACAATTTTACACTGGAATAATTCGCGATTATGACTGTATAATTAATTTCATGACTCACCTCGTGATCTTTCAATTAAAATACTCTGTGGTACATGAATGATGCAAGTGAAAGTCTTTGAGCGAAACCGTGGTCGATCGCTTTCCAACGCTGTGGCTCTGTCCGAACGAAGAGCAAGAGCAGTGAGCGAGGTTCGGGAACGAGGTCCTCGATGATCCTCGCGATCGGGTCCGCGTCGAACCGACGCTCGCCGAGAGTATGCTACCACGAGCAACGAAGCCGGTGCCCGAGGTACACCGGGTCGACCTCCACCAGGGGGATGGGAACGGGGGCAAAAAGAGACGATCCCGGCTGGTCGTCGATTGCCTACGCCGGCGACCGAGTTTCGTACTGCTGCTGCTTCCGGCCGCGCTCGTCGCGAGCTTGTACATTGTCTCGTCCGAGGACGACTTCGCCCAGAGATATCAACCCTTCTACAGGCCTTACAACGGGACGGAGGGTGAGTCGCCGTCTGCAGAAACCTCTCCGACGAAATCCGTGTATCTTTGCTTTATTAGAAACCGGTTGTTTCAAGGTCAAC
>SMSR01016101.1:21857-50745 GCA_019453355.1 Ceratina japonica | reverse complement strand
GGAGACCGGCTGGGTCCAGATGAACGGTTACAACAAGATGGGCGACAACACGTTTCCGAATGTGATGGCGATCCTCACCGGCCAGAACCAGGCCCAGGCGTACTCGGTGTGTAAGCCGACGGTCTCGTACAAGCTGGACCAGTGCTCGTTCATCTGGCGGAACTTCCGCGACGCCGGCTACGTGACCGCGTACGGCGAGGACGAGACGTCGCTAAACACTTTCAATTACCTGAAAATGGGCTTCGTAGAGCCGCCGACCGATTACTATCTCCGGCCGTACATGCTCGCCTGCGAGAAGCTCCTCAAGGTGAAGAAGAGGTACACGTTCTGTTATTTATACTTACTTGGCGCAATTATTTTTTAAGAGCTGCATAGCTCGATCGAACGACGTACGATCATAATCATTAGACCGCGCATTTTCTGTATTTATAGAAGAATTTGATGCGCAGGAATTATGAATAATTCATGTATCCGATATGTACAAGAATATGCATTAGACGTACGTACCCGTGTAACTACGTGTCATCATCTCCGAAGGATAAAAAGAATTATAATTGAAATTCTACCACGAATGTTTTTTTATCGCGCATAAAAGTAGTACATCTAGTAATGATTCATTATTCTTCTGATTGCGATTCGCTCGGTCGAAGACAATGAGTTATGCTATAATCTAACAATGAAAAATTGCAGGTTCGGTTTGAAATATTGCACGGGTCCGGAATCGAGCTTCGACCGGATCCTCGACTACGCCATCGACTTCGCTCGAACGTTCCTCGGCCTCCCGTACTTCGGCTTCTTCTGGACGATCAGCGTCAGCCACGAGAACGCCAACGGCCTGTCCTCGATGGACGGCAAGCTCCTCGGCAAGCTGAAACAGTTGGAACACGACGCGGTGCTGAACGACACCGTGATCGTATTGCTCAGCGATCACGGGATGCGTTGGGGCCCGATCAGGAACACGTTCGTCGGCTGGTACGAGGAGCGACTACCATTTCTCTATCTCTGGCTACCGGAGTGGTTCCGAGCCGAGCGGCCGGAAGCCTACTCTTCGTTGCTCGCGAACCAACACCGATTGACCTCGCCGTTCGACCTCTACGAGACGCTCAGGGAAGTGTTGAACCTCTCCGGCGGCCAGGCGGACCCGGCGCCGGGCTGTCCGAATTGTCACAGCCTGATCGGCGGTCCCGTTCCGAGGGAGAGGGGCTGTTCCGACGCGGGCATTTCGTCCCACTGGTGCGCGTGCACGGCGTTCGAACCCGCGGACCCCGACGACCCCATCGTTCGGAACGGCGTACGGACGTTCCTGGATCACGTGGATAAGCTGGTGGACGGTTACCGGGACAAGAAGGGCAGGCGGCTGTGCGCGAAGCTCCGGCTCAAGAAGCTGTACCGAGTGGACCGCGTGATCGATTTCGGGAACGCGCGCACCGTCGCTTATTTCTACATGATCCAGGTCGCCCCGGGGGACGGGAAATTCGAAGTCACTGTGAACTATCACGAGAACGGCACGTACGCCGTGTCCGATCACGAGGTCAGCAGGCTGAATCAGTACGCCTCGTCGGCGGATTGCTTGGACCGGGGGATGAAGCAGTATTGCCATTGTCTCAAGTGATCGCTGGCGTCGGCGAATATTCTATAAAAAGGAGTCGCGAGCGTGGCCTAGCGAAGTGCCAAATCCGGTCCGCCTTGAAGGTTCTACTAACGTATCTTTAGACGTCGTTCACGGCCGGATCGCGGAACTAGAAGTAAATATGTATATCACGCGTTCGATCTTTAACGTTGAACAGACACGTGTCGTTACCCAGAGGCCAAAGAGGAACCGTACGTTACGATTTAGAAACTAGCGTGTTGCCATTGGATTCGGCCTACAAATAATTTCTGTCTAACGCGAGCAACGAAGTCTTTTAATAGAGGAAAGGAAATAATGAAATCTGCGGCGTGTACTCCTCTCAGTCGTTGCATGTATAATAGTATCGCGCGTCGCTTAACGCGCGGAGCCTCGGACAAATTTTCACGAACGGGAAATTAGTCATCCGCGTTTTGAATAGTATCACAATAGTGTGTTAGAACCGTGTTCCATAGTTAGACCGCGGATTTCATTTAGAATGAAATGCGCAGGAGAAAGAAACGCTGCAGGTGACGCGAATATCAGAAGTATCAAAAACGCGTACTGCAATGGTAAAAGAAACTTCAACTTGGAACGCATTTTTTTAATCAACTCCTATATATAAATAGTATATTATTTTGCGTAAAAGTATGCAGTCTATCGAAACGCATGCAGCCCGTTGTTCTTTATCCTCCGTCGTAAAACTATACCTCCGTGACCCGTAGAGACGCGCAGAGCAAAATCCATTGTTCCTACACGAAATAGCAGAGGGTAGAGATCCGTGGCACGTCGTTAAGCGGTGAGGTCGCCGTATACTTACACGTATCAACGCGAGTGTACAAGTATGTGCTTGTCGTATACATAGACATATATTTTACTACGTCTCTTTGACAACAGAACTTACACTGAAAAGGGAAACAAAAGTAAAGTGGATCCAGAGCTTTTATCTTTACATGCCAATGACACGAAATAAATCGATTTCGAAATAATACGTCACGATATTTCTTCGTCCCTCACCTTCCGTCGTTCGACTCTTGACAAATAAAAGACAACAATCTCTCTAAACCGTCGTAGAAATTCGTGATCAGTTGGAAAGGGCGTCCAAGCTGTACCGCGAGACGCGAATCTCGCCTCGAATTCTTTCGTCCTCGTTGCCAGCGTTCCGACGTCGAGTCGCCCCGTGTTCAGGCGTCCCGAAGAGCATCACCGTCACCGACTGCTTCCGATTGTGTGCGACCAATCCCTTCCTCGCCAGGAACCCGTCCAAGATCTTGATACTCTCGTAGAGGCTCTCCAGATCGCAGCTGGCATACGGTCGCGCGCAGACCCTCCGCTGTCCATAAGCGATCATCGCCGGATCCGAACCGCGTAAGCTGTTCCTCGTCGTCTCGAACTCGTCGTTACTCAATTTCTCGTAGCTGTTGATAGACCTGATCGCCGCGGCGGACGCGGACGCCCTGCGGAAGCAGCCGTCGCGAGTGTACACCGAGAGCTTCCTAACGGACCTGCGGAGGGTGCCGCAGGGAGTCGAGGTCGTCGTGGAGGAGATGGACCCTCCGCTACCGCTGTGATGACGTTTCCTCGCGCCGAGCAGTCTGACGATCGTACTCCTCGATTTGTACGAACTCGTTTCGTCCTCTTCCTCCTCGGTCTCGTCCTCCTCCTCCTCCGTCACCTTCTGCCTGGTCTCTTGCTCCCTCCTGTCTCTCTCCCCGTTAAGTCTCTCCGCTAGGTACTGTTCGATGGAGGGGCGGTGACCGGTCCACAGCCGGGCGATTCTCCGGTCCCTGAACGAGGAGGACCGGTGGACAGTCGCACAGCCACAGGCACCTTCGCAGGAACATCCGGCGACGTTCTCCAACGATCTAACGATGCAACTGACGCGGCCCACGACCGTTTCGAGAACCTGTTCGCCGTCCGCCGGCACCTCGACCGTCGGAAGCGACTCGCGTGCTTCTCCCGTGGCCTCCTCTGCGACAACGCCTTCTTCGTCTTTCGAGTCCGCGTCGGTCGAAGCAGCGGGCGAGATCCTCCGCTGCGGATCACAGGAGACGTCTGCCGTTTCGTTCAAACCGTCTTCGGGATTCCGGGGATACGCACCGAGAAGGTCCACGTCGACGGACAACGACGAGGCGCGCTCGAGAGTCTCGATGCTCGCCGTCGGAGCGTCGCCGGTAGGTAACTCGTCGCCGGCTCGACGGAACCAGTCGTTGCGAGACAATTCCTCCTCCTCGTCGTCCTCTCGTCCGGCTGAACAAACGTTTCATTTGTTCATTCGTTTGTCTAATATTTATCTAGCGGCAGAAATACTCACGCGCGTTCGAGGCAGCTGTGAACCCGAGCACGCTGAAGATCCGCGATATCGATCCCGGGGGAGTGACGTACGGAGGCGGCGGACTCTCTGGTAGCCGAACGGTGGTCTTCGGGACGGGGACCTCTTGGACAGCGTTGTTCTCGTTGCTGGTNTGACTATAATTATTCAAGGTCATTGAAGGTTAAAATACGAAAGCAAAATACGTTCATCGCAAGTGAGACTTGTAGTAAACATACTAAGGTCCTTCAATGTTAATGAATGTTTTGAAAAATTTCTAGTCGATTACTTATACGTTTTCGTATACTTTTCTCCGACCGTGACCTTGAGTGACCTTGAACAATTATAGTAACTGAATTCCTAATGAAGGGGACTATCATCGTAGGTGTTTAAAAAATGGTGGTTCCATTTAAAAAAACCTTCGTGACCTTCAAAAAGAACTGAAAAAATGACCTTGACAAAAAATATTACGATGGCAATGTGGGTCCTTCGAAACCATTCTAATCCTCTGGTATATCCATACTTCGTATCTTTAAGTCCAACTGAGATGTTTAGGTGTTCTGTTTGTCGTGACTCACCCTGTATAATAATAAATAATAATAAATAATAATAAATAATTATTATAATAATAATTAATAAATAATTAATATAATAATAATTAATAAATAATTAATATAATAATAATTAATAATTAAATAAATAAAAATATCAATTATTAAATAAAGAAAGAAAGAACTTAACGATGAATAGATTCTTTACTCTAGTAGCAGTTTTGCTTCGCTTACGAGCAACTCTGTCTCGGGGAGTTCCTACTTCGCGTCCCGAGAACTCTTCTCTTCTTCCGCGCGACGATCTCCGAGTCGATCCCCAGCTTCACGACCTCGTCGTAACCAGGCGGTGCCTCGTACATGGGCGGGTCGTCGGGTACCGATATCTCGTCGATTCGTGCCCCGTCTGTGATATCGAACACTGATCCGAAGTGACGCGACGCTGACAAATCGACGATGTGTCGCCGGCCTAGCTACTCCTCGCGGGCGACATCGTCGTTTTAGCTCACTACTTAATTACCGCAAACGTCCTCAAACGAGTCGAGAACCGTTGCTTCCGGTAGTCTTTCCTCACCTAGAAGCTCGCTGATCGTTTGTAGCCTCGACTGCAATTCCCTCTGCTGCCTCGCCCTGGCGCCCATTTTATACAGGAGGATGATCAGCGCTGAGATGAGTACGATTAAACCGAGGCTGCTGGCGACGAACACCAGGGTGGCCGTCTTCAGGTCCGGGTATCGGTCGATCTTTGGGAAGTAGTAGTTCGCCTTGTTCGCGTGCCACTTCCGATCCTGCGGCTCGACCTCCCAGTCTGTAAAAATTATTCATTATGTATTAAAAAGAGATTGAGGAGAAAGTGCATTGTTCGGATCAGATCTGAACCGCAACCGTTCTTCTTCTTATTATTATTATTATTATAAGTTATAATAAGAACTTTACCGCGAAAGCATGTAGCTGGTTCGTCGCTGTTGTCGCCGCAGTGGTCAAACCCGTCGCAGTTCAGTTGGCTCGGTATGCATCTGTGGTTCCGGCAAAGAAAGTCCGAGCCCGCGAAACAGTCTGAGAACGTGCGATCGCGGGATGAGAATCGGCAGTTTCTTCCTTTCCTCGCGCGTATGCTTACCCATGTAGCTGAAGGCCGCGTAAGCGATGGCGAGGTGCGACGTGGGACCGAACGTCCCGCGAAGACTGACGTGAAACCCGCTGGTCACAGGAGCCACGTGTTCGTGGTGCCTCGGCGGTTGCACCTGGCTCGCCGGGTGACGGAGGATCTCCAGGGGTTGGAGGGCCGAGGTCGGTCCCTGCTTCACGATCAGCTCCGTATTTCCAGCTGAAATCGAGAAATCAAACGCACTCAAACATTGTTTATACAAGATACATTTATTACAATTAAATTACGATGCTACAGGAGTATTTCAATTTTTTGATCCTAATTGCACTCACCCATGTCTGCGAAGGTGATAACTTTCAGATACATGTGAGTTTTCATGTGTAGAAAGTTTTTCGGTGGCCTGATCAGCCAGACGCAGTCGTACGTTTTCACCCCTTCGGTGACCATGTCCATCATAGTGATGGCACCGCCGAGGTTCTCTACGTACCCGCCGCAGTCTGTGATCGGTTGCACGGACTTGTCCAGCGGGTGGCCGATCACGAACGAATAGAAAGCTTTGTAGCCGAGCCCGGTACCACCGTTGGCATAGAATCGTATTAGCAGCGACGGACCGGAGCTCATTATCACCGGCGGTCGGAACCTCGCGCCGCTGCTCACGTCCAGCCGTTGCCCGTTCCAATCGTAGAACTAAGTAAGGAATTTTCAATTTAAATTTCAATTTCAATTTCTTTATTTAACGGACATGAGTCCATTATGACACTAAGTATACAGGGTGAGTCACAACAAACGGAACACCTAAACATCTCAGTTGGACTTAAAGATACGAAGTATGGATATACCAGGATTAGAATGGTTTCGAAGGACCCACATTGACATCGTAATATCTTTTTGTCAAGGTCATTTTTTCAGTTCTTTTTGAAGGTCACGAAGGTTTTTTTAAATGGAACCACCATTTTTTAAACACCTACGATGATAGTCCCCTTCATTAGGAATTCAGTTACTATAATTGTTCAAGGTCACTCAAGGTCACGGTCGGAGAAAAGTATACGAAAACGTATAAGTAATCGACTAGAAATTTTTCAAAACATTCATTAACATTGAAGGACCTTAGTATGTTTACTACAAGTCTCACTTGCGATGAACGTATTTTGCTTTCGTATTTTAACCTTCAATGACCTTGAATAATTATAGTCACTGAATTCCTAATGAAGGGGACTATCATCGTAGGTGTTTAAAACATGGTGGTTCCATTTAAAAAAACCTTCGTGACCTTCAAAAAGAACTGAAAAAATAACCTTGACAAAAAAATATTACGACGGCAATGTGGGTCCTTCGAAACCATTCTAATCCTGGTATATCCATACTTCGTATCTTTAAGTCCAACTGAGATGTTTAGGTGTTCTGTTTGTCGTGACTCACCCTGTATAAAAAAAGAAAAAATTTTAGACAGGTGATGCAAGAGTTCGATCTCGATTCGCCCACCTCCATTATAGAGACAGTCGCCAGTTGAAAGTCGCTGAAGAGCAGCCTGATCCTGCAGGACGGAGCCTCGCTCGGACACGTGACTATGTATTCCATGCCCAAATCCCGAGGATATCGAGCGGGGAAGAACGGAGACGTCAGGATCCCGCCTCTGGTGCTGTTCAACCCCTTCGCGGCTTGTCCGTTCGCCGTCAGCTCGGTACCTTTCAGTTCCAATCTGTTCCCTGCTCGAAAACAGTCGACTCGTATTTGTTGCTATTTTTCAGGGGATTTACAAGCATTACACGTACTCTCCGCCATGTACTCGAGCGTGAACGCGTGCTTATGTGACTGGCTGTAAAAGAGCGTGATCGACAAGGTCCTCGTGCTGGATCTGTACGTGATCGGCGCGTACAACCCGCAGAACGGAGTTCCGGATACATCCTCGTACGGCGGCTCAGAGATCCACACGTAGTCGCACCTGCAAGGAGGATCCAGTCAGATTTCGTTTCACAATCACACTTAATTAAGTCGTATTGCATCTACAATAATTTCTATATAATTTATTATATAATAAAGATTTTGTATTTATTGTATGATAAGAATTTCTCTCGTATTTGAACAAATTATTCNCATTTTGGGCGTTATCAGTCAATAAATTAGTTTCTATTTATTGGGACAGGATGGTTGTTCCGCTGGCACTTGAACGGTAGACTCTGTCTGAGTTCTCACTGTTAGTCATCCCTCTTTGGCAATTTCCCAAGTCTTACTAACNGAAAATCAAAGAGTGACGAAGTGGTATTTCGCAGTGGCCCCTGGTGTACGTCAACCGGTGTTACGCGCTACCTGCACGGGCTGTCCAACGTGATACTACCATCGCCGCAGTGATGCGACAACGCGATGCTCTCGAAGTTGACGATTATAACGCAGGACGGGCACGTAACCAGCTCGAGGCTGCATTGAGCGTGGGAGCTGGTGGTGTTGCCGTTGGTACCGGTCGCGTACGGCCGCGAACCCTCTTGCCTCGGCTCGTTCTTCGCGAACGAGACGTTCTTCGCGTACAGAACGCCCTTCTCGCCGAGTTCCAAGTACAACCGCCGCCCGTTTTGAACCCCGCAAACGTCCTCGTTCCGTATCACGTTCCCCTCACCGTTCACCACGATCGTCCACCATACCGATAATCCTACGATCGCTTCTAAAGACAATTCAATGAGCCTTATGATCGTTTGACTCGATCCTCGGACGATTCTACTCTGTTCAATGCGGTACTTACCCAGTCGTAACCGGTGGAACATCCTCTATCAGCAGAAGGAAACGTTCTGCGTTTCGAGAAACCCATCGCGATTACGTCCATAATGTCATTAGCTCGCAACTCTGTTACGTACCTCCTTATTACGGTATAAAGCATTTTTATGGCATCTTTTGCCCGCTCTCTCGGTCTCTTTGCCGCCCTCATCCCTTTTCCACGCGCTCCGCTGTACGTAGTCAATAAACTGCGATTGGAAGTACATATAATCATAGCTCTATAAATAATACAGATTGTATGCATATATGGATCATAGTTCCATAAATAATTCAGATTGTATGTATATACGATCATAATCCCATGCCTTCCACTTATTGAAATTTTAACAATGTTTCGAATATAAATGATCTTGGCATTTTTATTTGATGACTACGCGTGTGCTTATGGAACTACGTATATGGTTCCAGGATTATTAAAAAATTATAATAATTGATTAAATTTCGAAGAGATAGCGTGACTATCTAAACGAAACAAATGATAGGCGGCGAAGCCAGAATGGTTTCGAAAGTAAGTTTATTTATCAATAAATAGCGAAACAAAATTCTTGAAATGAAAGATTGCTCGTAGTTGCAGTTAAGTTTCGGTATGCTTCCTCTACGTAAGACTATTGAACGATAAATTCGTTAGATATCATAATGGGCATCTGTTTCAGAGGTGCGCGAACTGTGGTAACCATAAATGATAGGGCATTTTTTATGAAGACACCATGGGGCCTAAACGTGGAAAGGTAACGCTGGAGAACCACGAGCTTGGTCCCTTTTTCAAATGAAGTATAGAACACTTTGAATCGCGTGTAGAAATGCGTGGCGACAGGGAAGGAACGAGTGGACCGCGAACAGCAAACGAAAAACCAGTTCGATCCTCTTCGTCTAGAGGCGAAATACCCCGGAACTGCGATACTGTTGCTTCAGTGCGACGAGAAGCCGATCCTCTTAGCCGCGGCGGCCGCTCTGGCAAAGTTCGCCGGGAAATCTGTGGAGAACCTGGAAGTTCTGTTCGACTTGGACATCGTAGACAGCGTAATTCCACTGATCACGCACGAGGACTTGTTTACTCGAAGGTTTTCGTTTTAGGAATTAATTTATTTATTCGTTTCTACGTATAATTTTCGCTTATCGTACAGCGATTTAATCGGCCGTACAGATTCGCCACGAAACTGCTGGCGGAAATGGTAGCGATCCCGAACGTCCGCAATTTCTTATTGGACTCCGATTATTACATCCCGCACTTCGCCAGGGTCCTGATCAACGAGAAGGACCTGTTCATGCAAGAGTTCTCGTCGTTGATCCTATCGGTAATCTCGAACGATATATACGGCGCGGCACAGTTGTTGAACCAGTGCTCGGATATGAACTTCCTTTACGACAGAATCCAATCGCCGGACCCAGACGTCAAGAAGAATACCCTGCAAATAATATACAATTTGTTACAAGATCCGGTGGCCACCAACGAAGTCATCGAGGCTAAGGTTCTCTCGAACAACTCGTCTTCGCGTTCAACAAAAGTAATCGAATAATAAATAATTGCAGAACTTCAACTTGGAGCTTGTATACGCCCTTTACGACTCGCCGTATCCCGAGATCAAGAAGCTCGCTCTGAACGTGGTGCGAGATTTGGTCCGCAGGAACCAAGACGACAACGTGCAGGAGCACTTCCGCCGGACGAACGGTCTCCAGGCCTTAGTGAAGTTTTTAAACGTTAGATATACTCTGATTCCTCAGCTAATCCTCGAATGAATAAAACACGTTCGTGCGTTGATGCAGAACGTCGAATACGAAGACGTTCATACCGACGCCCTGGAGATTCTGCGGCTGGCCTGCGACAATCCGAGCACGGTCGAGTACTTCGACGACATCGGCGGTATCAAAGAGATATTGACGTATCTAGGGGATGCGTCGGATCCGAAGCTCTTCAAGGAAGCCCTCGACGTGGCCGTTTGCCTGTCGCACACTTCCAGGGGTAGGAAGGTACAGCGATCATCAACCTATTCGAAATTCGATTCTGGAGTAACTCTATTCAGCGCAATTTTCTACACATATTTACGAGAAGGCGCTGTACATGTACGGAATCGTCGATTACCTGGTGCAAACGTTAAACGGCAGCGTGCAAGCTGATATATACGAGACCAGCTGCCACGGGATCGGTATGATGACTTTGTACAATCAAGCCGCGAAGGAGATAACTGGCAGCAACTGCGTGAAAAATGTTCTGGGTACGATTTTCAATTTACTGCGACTATATCTTGATCGTTCATACGATTGACTCGTGGCTTAGACGTTCTGAGGAATGAGAACGCGACGTGGTCGGCCAGGCAAGCTGCCCTGTTCGCGTTGAATCAGCTGCTGAAGTGCGACGTGAAGAACTGTCAAGATTTGTTGGATATTCAGGGACAGGTAACGTTGCCCGTTTATATCCTGGCAGAGAGTATATCAAGAATATCGCGCTCGTAATCAGAATTATCTGTTGTGGCTGTTGAGGCAATCGGGAAAGGTGCCTGCCGAGATGTTGGTCGGCGCCGTCGAGTGCATCGTCACGATCGCGAGGAATCAAGCCTTCAAGCACGCTATCGTCACCGCGGATATGATCGACGCCCTCTGCGCATCTTTCGAAGTATATCTCAACAAGATTCCATTGTTAATCGGATAGATTCCTATTTTAAATCTGGGGCTAATTCGATGGCCAGTTGAGTTGCATGTCGATGAGCGACTTGAAAATAGCCAGCTGCAAAGCCCTTTCGGTGATGTGCGTGGACAAGTGCGGCAGGCAAGAGTTTCTACGAGTCAGCGGCCCGAACAGATTGAGCAATCTACTCTGCGACGTGAAATCTATTCCAATAAGGAACGCAGCCGCTCAATTGATTCAATTACTGTGCGCAGACCCGGTCCTGGCGAACGCGTTCGTCTCGGCGAGATACATTCACTAGTAAGAACCGCCCCCCCCCCCTGACTGAAAATTCGAAATTAAGAACCTGAAAATGGCTCGATCTGAAAATCGCAGCATGCTGAAGAATCGGTCGACCGCGAGAGCCGTGCCATCCTGGGACACTTGCATAGACGCCCTTTTCGTGTCGCACTTGCCGATCAAGTTCGCCTTTACCGGACGGCTTTCCCTGCACGATATTACAAGGGACGGATTTTACGTACTTCGAAGGAACGTGTGCCAGTACGATATCGTCGAGAATAATACAAACGCAGGCCGGGGTCTAATAATCGACTGATTTTACTTCGACCAGGTTCCCAATATTGGACGACATCTTCCGGTTCAAATTCTGCCCCCGGGAACCGATCTACGTGGTGAACTGCGTTCGGCCTCGTCGATCGACCATTGACGAGGAACTCTGTTCGAAGTTGAACCTGCCAAGTACGATCCTCGATTATTCTCTTTCGGAATCGTACACGCCAAAGTTATACTCTTCTTAGACATCAGACTGGCGAGCACGGAGAGTATTCAAAAAAGAGGGATCTTCTTGTCCTTCCCAATATTGGACGACATCTTCCGGTTCAAATTCTGCCCCCGGGAACCTATCTACGTGGTGAACTGCATTCGGCCTCGTCGATCGACCATTGACGAGGAACTCTATTCGAAGTTAAACCTGCCAAGTACGATCCTCGATTATTCCCTTTCGGAATCGTACACGCCAAAGTTATACTCTTCTTAGACATCAGACTGGCGAGCACAGAGAGTATTCAAAAAAGAGGGATCTTCTTGTCCACCGAGATAATTAACTTAACGATGGACTCGAAGTTCGGTCGACTCCCTTGCGATCCTCACCTCTACGAGTACATAGAATTGTTTAAGTGCAAACTGATCGCCGCAGAGTCGCAGAACGTGTAAGAGAACTCCGTGCGCCGGTACGCAGTTCTGGCGCGCGGAGTGACCGTATAATGAAACGCAGGATGTCGAAGACGATGCAAGGAGTGGTGAACGTGAACTACGTGGCCTCGCGCGCCAGGATGTTGGCCAAGTTCGTGGTGCAACAAATGTCGGGACCGGATCCTCTCATTAAGTGCGTCGACCACCAGCTGGAGATTCACCTGAGGGAGATCAGGGACAGCATAGAGACCAGCGTGATTCCGATTGGAATGCTCCGGGTCGGTTCGTACTTCGAGAGAGCTTTGCTCTTTAAAGTCATCGCCGATAGGATACACTTGCCGACCGCGTTGGTGCGAGGAGAATACGGAAAGGCTTGGGTCGAGATAGCAGTACCGCAGGTACATTTCCAACGATCATCTCGTAGCTGGAATTAAACCGTCGTTGTGTACTTTCTTGTTCAGACGAAGTCGGCAGTGGAAGAGGACATTTTCCACCCGTATCTTCATAGAAAAGCCGACTGTCCGGAATTCATCACGGTCTATGAACCTCTGCAACCTTTAAAACAGTATCTCATGGAACGAAACAGTCAGCTTGGCCTGTTAGAAAGTGCAATGAGTAAAGATACCGNGCCTCGCGCGCCAGGATGTTGGCCAAGTTCGTGGTGCAACAAATGTCGGGGCCGGATCCTCTCATTAAGTGCGTCGACCACCAGCTGGAGATTCACCTGAGGGAGATCAAGGACAGCATAGAGACCAGCGTGATTCCGATTGGAATGCTCCGGGTCGGTTCGTACTTCGAGAGAGCTTTGCTCTTTAAAGTCATCGCCGATAGGATACACTTGCCGACCGCGTTGGTGCGAGGAGAATACGGAAAGGCTTGGGTCGAGATAGCAGTACCGCAGGTACATTTCCAACGATCATCTCGTAGCTGGAATTAAACCGTCGTTGTGTACTTTCTTGTTCAGACGAAGTCGGCAGTGGAAGAGGACATTTTCCACCCGTATCTTCATAGAAAAACCGACTGTCCGGAATTCATCACGGTCTACGAACCTCTGCAACCTTTAAAACAGTATCTCATGGAACGAAAGAGTCAGCTTGGCCTGTTAGAAAGTGCAATGAGTAAAGATACCATGCTGGAGGATAATTCTAGCTCCGTTTTCCCGACGAAACTGTTGAAGCCGAATTTTATCGTCGACCTGATGGAGTTTCCCGGCGACCTGATTCCGATAGGCAGCCGCCGAGCTAGATCGTACTGTGAGAAAAAACTGTTATGCGATATTGTATGCTCCGATGATACGTAATACACAATTGTCGAATCTGATGTTCGCTTTATTGTCACCCCAGCTACATCAGTTAATGCTTATCCCATTCTAGCTTCGATCACTCGCTCCGTCACGCATGCACACACTCATTTTTTCTTTCTTTGGGCACTTAAAATACTCGATTCTAAATAAAAAAATTGCTTAAAATTAAAATCCTAGCGTAGGAATCTTATTTACATCGATAATTAACATAATTCAAAACGACACTGACGAAACTCGTCAATTATCGCGTTGTGCCTTCAACGGTTTCCCAATGACAATGCTGGAACTTCGATTTCCATTTTGGGCGTTATCAGTCAATAAATTAGTTTCTATTTATTGGGACAGGTTGGTTGTTCCGCTGGCACTTGAACGGTAGACTCCGTCTGAGTTCTCACTGTTAGTCATCCCTCTTTGGCAATTTCCCAAGTCTTACTAATCCGAAGAAGCTATTCACTCTGTCGAAAATTACGGACTTCGTAGAGGCGACTTCCTTAACTACAAGAACGTCGTTCCTTCTCAGAGGGATTACTTGAGCCGAGTAACAGGTCTGACTTATGTGCTCGCCGTCCGGGTTTTCGATCTAAAAAAAGACAGTCAATATTTATACACTCTGGTTTGTTATTCGGTTGGACGAGATCGACTACGACTACTCACCATGCACAGAAGGACAGGTTCACCGTTCAGTGCGATATGAAACCCGAGCTCGCGACTATTGTCATAGTAATGGATTTGCCCGTAAACCAAGTACAAGCCCGCTGTTTTAACGGTAACTTGTCCGTCCTCGGCCAAGACGAAATGCTTGCTCATGTTGAACTCGCTAACCCAATCGCTCGGTTTCCAAGCCTTGAACACGCTGTTCGTGTGGATCCTACTGCTTCCGTAGTTCCCGTGGAAGTGAAAAGCGACCGTCTCTTGCGTATGATGCAATTTGTCAGGAACTCTCTTGGTCCGACTCCCGACCATGCTCCTTAAGCTTAATTTCTCGTTACTGTTCACCGAGTCGTTGGCTCTTTTGGTCGAATGAGAATACTTCTTTGGTGGATAAATCCTAACGGACCTGGAATACATATTTTAATTTAACGAACTGTCGGTTAATCGNTGCGTATGATGCAATTTGTCAGGAACTCTCTTGGTCCGACTCCCGACCATACTCCTTAAACTTAATTTCTTGTTACTGTTCACCGAGTCGTTGGCTCTCTTGGTCGAATGAGAATACTTCTTTGGTGGATAAATCCTAATGGACCTGGAATACATATTTTAATTTAACGAACTGTCGGTTAATCGTTCGGTCGACTGACAANATCCTACTGCTTCCGTAGTTCCCGTGGAAGTGAAAAGCGACCGTCTCTTGCGTATGATGCAATTTGTCAGGAACTCTCTTGGTCCGACTCCCGACCATGCTCCTTAAGCTTAATTTCTCGTTACTGTTCACCGAGTCGTTGGCTCTTTTGGTCGAATGAGAATACTTCTTTGGTGGATAAATCCTAACGGACCTGGAATACATATTTTAATTTAACGAACTGTCGGTTAATCGTTCGGTCGACTGAACATTTGAAACTAACGTGTTTTGCTCCGGATTGCTTCTGTCTTCCCAAGAAGGAAAGCTGGTATCGAGTATCCTCCTCATCTTGTTCTTAGCCTGACGCCTATTAGTTACTCTCTTGGAACCGTAACTTTCCTCTATAGATCGTTTATTCTTCGAGGTAGTCGAGGTCTTGGTATTGTTTTTGTGTTCGTCGCGACCGTGCTCCTTCTCCTGTCGATCGGCGAGTCTGTGAGCCTTCTTCGACTCGTGCTTCGCCTCGACCTTGCGCACCGTCGCCAACAGCTCGTCCACTATCGCTTTGTTCGTGCTAAGCTCCGGTGGCATGGGAACTGGCACGATCGTCGACGAGGAATCCGGGAAATCGGACGGTTTCGCGCCGTATTTCGGGATATCCTGATAATCCGACGAGTAATCGTGCGGCGAGAAGTTTTCCTCGTCATAATTAGACTCGTAATCCGCGTTATCGATGTCCGGGTCATCGTCGTCGCTCGACTCCGCGTACAGCTGCAATCAGATGGAATAAACGTTTGTTTACGCCTACGACATGTCCTATATTACGCGAGGGTGCGATTTGCGCGAGTGAATCCACAGGGGAATCCACGTAGTGAATCAACTAATAAAAAACTGCTGATTGATCGATCGCGGGTCATCGAACCGATTCGGAGAACCTGTGCCGGCGCACGAGCCACCGTTGTTATCGTTTATTCGCTTATCTCCGACCTCCACTTTTAATCAATTCATCGATAACCCGATCTGTACTTGTTTTTTCCCATATATCCGAGACATAAATTTTCAGAGATCGTTGCGTAATTAATACTGACACGTCGGCTATTATTAGTCTGTGCGCATGTTTAAAGAGTTTCGATGAGAAAAGTAGCTCTGAAGAGAGCAATTTTGTAATTGCGAGTAAATTAAGTTTGTATTGCGCGTGGTACTACACTCGACCGGCACGTGACGGCCGCAGAGAAAAATAGACAAAGTTGAGATACCTGTTCCTCGAAGGACTTCAGTTCGTCGAGGAGATCCTCCTTCAACAAGCGATGTTCCAGGCTCTCGACGGTCCGTTTCAAATTTTCGATCTCGCGCGAGTTTATTGTCGTATAGTGGAACCTCCAGGTCTCCACGCCCAGACAAACGAGACTGAGAAACAGAGCGAGCAGGGTCAAGATCGTATTTCTCCACGGCCGAAAACGATACTTATTGAAACCCTGTTCAATGTCGGAGATGCTCAGGTTCTCCCTGGAGAAGTTGAGGAACGACCGCGCCTCCTCCTTCCCGCGAAGGTCGTTCATCAGCTTTTGCTTCATCCTCGTTAGTTCCGATTCTGCTTCCGGCAACACGGAAGTCATCGCGACTCGATCACACGAACCAAACTATATAAAACAGTTCACCCGACGACTTCGATCCTCTTCGGTCTTCGAATTGTCGAGACGTTTTTAACTCAGCGTGAAGCCCGCGTCGTTTTTACGATCACCGTGACATAATTCCCCTGGGCTTCGCCGCACTGTGTAAACCACAAACTCGAACTACTGTTAAATTCATCAAGGCGATCGTTCGCTCGTNGCTGAGGAACGACCGCGCCTCCTCCTTCCCGCGAAGGTCGTTCATCAGCTTTTGCTTCATCCTCGTTAGTTCCGATTCTGCTTCCGGCAACACGGAAGTCATCGCGACTCGATCACACGAACCAAACTATATATAAAACAGTTCACCTGACGATTTTNAATTCATCAAGGCGATCGTCCGCTCGCTTTAATTGTCTTCGTTTAACAATAGAACCGGGAAACTCGTCCACCTGATTCCACGGCTCTGCAGGGTTTAGGATGACCTACGACGTTAAATGCCTGATCACGTATCCTGGTCCTGGTTGACTTTAAAACTTGCCCGGCGGGTTTTTTTCCCCTCCAGATGTGGACCGCGGGGACCACAGCTGAGAGTGGCCAATATTCGACCCTCGTCTCTCGTTTCCCGTCTACCTGCTCCTTTACGATCTATACCTACACCCTCGCCGACCTCCACGACTCGCCCTCACATCGAACTTCTATCCTTCGGATTCCTCGGATCCTCGTCTATAATCATTTGACGAAATCGATGTTCGGTAAAAAAGAAGAAACAAGTTCGTTTGCTGTTGTAAAAGAGAAGAGAGAACTAACGTCGTTGAGAGACACGGCGCTACTGGCTAGTAGACTCGGCGGCAGTGGAACTCGTTCGAGTTTATCGGGTGAAGCGCCTCTGGATCTCATTGTCACTGGCGTAGATCAATGATCCAGAGATGCAACTCTGGACCCTGCGTACGTACCTCCCTCGCCGGTTCTCTCTACAGAAGAATTACATTACNTTTAATTGTCTTCGTTTAACAATAGAACCGGGAAACTCGTCCACCTGATTCCACGGCTCTGCAGGGTTTAGGATGACCTACGACGTTAAATGCCTGATCACGTATCCTGGTCCTGGTTGACTTTAAAACTTGCCCGGCGGGTTTTTTTCCCCTCCAGATGTGGACCGCGAGGACCACAGCTGAGAGTGGCCAATATTCGACCCTCGTCTCTCGTTTCCCGTCTACCTGCTCCTTTACGATCTATACCTACACCCTCGCCGACCTCCACGGCTCGCCCTCACGTCGAACTTCTATCCTTCGGATTCCTCGGATCCTCGTCTATAATCATTTGACGAAATCGATGTTCGGTAAAAAAAAAAGAAACAAGTTCGTTCGCTGTTGTAAAAGAGAAGAGAGAACTAACGTCGTTGAGAGACACGGCGCTACTGGCTAGTAGACTCGGCGGCAGTGGAACTCGTTCGAGTTTATCGGGTGAAGCGCCTCTGGATCTCATTGTCACTGGCGTAGATCAATGATCCAGAGATGCAACTCTGGACCCTGCGTACGTACCTCCCTCGCCGGTTCTCTCTACAGAAGAATTACATTACTCGTACGTAGCGTGTACGAATGTTCATGTCGAATAATCGGCGGCTACGCGCGTTACAACGGCATTCCAGTCGTTAACGGTTCGAGAAATTCGTCTCCGGTTCGGTTTAAATGTAAAATAATTAATTAAGACGGGATCGTGTCTCGTGACCGGTCCCTATAATACTTTCAGCTGCACGTAAGCGAGCACTTGTCGCGCTCGATTTCGCGAAACGAGAACGATTGCACGCCCACGAAGATTGGCCGGTTTCCCATACGACGCACACGTTCCACGAAAAAGTTCCGAGCGGAATTTAATCGTCCCCGCATTGCGAACCTGCGCCGCGGCTCCCAGGAACGAATAACGAATTTGACACCAGGTAAACGCAGCTGGAACCGTTGTTGAGACGACGACAACGACGACGAGAGCGTGGCGTGGTCGTGAGAACGGTCCGCAGGAATTTCTCGTTGTTTCCTTTCGCCGAAAGATTATCGGTCATCGAGCAACTCGTTAACGCTCCGATCCAGGAAGTGCATGCATATGTATAAGTGCGCGATTAACGCGGCTACGAGTAGCAATGTCTGATTTCGTGGAAATCGCGATTTGAAAAGGTAAACCGGATTCTTGCCGCGATAAGATTCCAAGAGAACGATGCGCATTAAGTGAATTTATGAATTGCGAAAACGAACGACTCGTCGATAGAGGCTCGTTTGGCACAGGACTGAAACTAGAGACGACTCGGGTTTACCCGAAACGGTGTTNTCTACAGAAGAATTACATTACTCGTACGTAGCGTGTACGAATGTTCATGTCGAATAATCGGCGGCTACGCGCGTTACAACGGCATTCCAGTCGTTAACGGTTCGAGAAATTCGTCTCCGGTTCGGTTTAAATGTAAAATAATTAATTAAGACGGGATCGTGTCTCGTGACCGGTCCCTATAATACTTTCAGCTGCACGTAAGCGAGCACTTGTCGCGCTCGATTTCGCGAAACGAGAACGATTGCACGCCCACGAAGATTGGCCGGTTTCCCATACGACGCACACGTTCCACGAAAAAGTTCCGAGCGGAATTTAATCGTCCCCGCATTGCGAACCTGCGCCGCGGCTCCCAGGAACGAATAACGAATTTGACACCAGGTAAACGCAGCTGGAACCGTTGTTGAGACGACGACAACGACGACGAGAGCGTGGCGTGGTCGTGAGAACGGTCCGCAGGAATTTCTCGTTGTTTCCTTTCGCCGAAAGATTATCGGTCATCGAGCAACTCGTTAACGCTCCGATCCAGGAAGTGCATGCATATGTATACGTGCGCGATTAACGCGGCTACGAGTAGCAATGTCTGATTTCGTGGAAATCGCGATTTGAAGAGGTAAACCGGATTCTTGCCGCGATAAGATTCCAAGAGAACGATGCGCATTAAGTGAATTTATGAATTGCGGAAACGAACGACTCGTCGATAGAGGCTCGTTTAGCACAGGACTGAAACTAGAGACGACTCGGGTTTACCCGAGACGGTGTTTCTAGGTTTGTAGGAGGCATTGTGTTCCGTTATATGCGCTGACCGAGGGAAAACGAAAGTGGATCGCCTCGACGACACGTTCCTGATAAAGACGGCTGGTCGTTATCGTAAAGTTCTCCGAGTCGCGATCCTAATTAGTCATCTCGCGTTCCAGAGATACGTAATTGGCCCGATCCGTGTAGGAAGGCTAGAGAAGCAGATATTTGGATCAATTTACGAGCAGGCCCTTCGAACCGCGGCCCCCGTCAATTATTTAATTCGCTTTTTCTCCTCATTTCCTCGCTGCGCCTACTCGCCGTTTTTCTGCCGCTCGTCGCCGACCGCGGCAACGAGATCTTGCTGCGAATCAAGAAAAGGGAATTAAATTATACGCTGCGCCGTCGCAAGCATAAAATAAAACAAGTTGAAAATTCACGGTTCAATGTACCTTCAGTCCCGAACCGAGGAGAACCTAGAGTTCAATATGTCGCGGATAATATGTAATTGTGACGAATAAGCGGCAATTGTTTTCTCTGCTAACTACAGTTTAAGCTTTAAACCTCCCCCAACGGAGGGAGAGGATGTGAATCAGGTACGGCAGAGGCGGAGATAATCTGCGACGATGATCGCTGAATCAATCCGCTGCCGCAGCGGAACTTCCCGCTACGTAAATACATACATATATACACGCCGAGTTGTTCAACCTTTTTATGCTTTTATCATTGGGAACGATGCTCATCTTCTCGCCCTTTATCGTCTTACTCCTGTCTCAATATTCGTAAGCATCCGACGTCTTTGTCCCGTGGAAAACGTGAACGTGTCATCGAGAGTTCCATAAAAGTAGCGGCGATCGAATGCACCGTTACGGGAAAATCGTATCCCGCCGCTGATTCTCAGAACTGCATACGATCGAGAATAAAAACGCTTGAGAAAGTTATATAAGTAAGCAGTAAACTTTTACAATGATAAATTGAACAGAATCTATTTGGCATCATCTTTAACGTCTCCATGGGACAAGGGAAGAAGAGAAAATTGGACGACTTCGATCCGAGCATCCAGATTACGAAACCCAGGATTCGTCCTTGAAAACGAGTTTCGGCTACGGTCCAGAATATCGCCTATCCTATCGCATCTGCCCGAAACTTTCTAAAATCCCTTGACATTTTCTTGCCGATACGAAGTTCAGCTTCGCGCAAACGAACGACAGATAAAATTCTAACATATGAAAGAATTGCGATTTCTTATCGTCGGTTAAACAGATGTAGGTACACAAAGGAAAAACGTGAGCGAGATACTCTTTTGGTATAGTATACGATTAATTTTTGTATAATATACGATTAAGCGAAACTTCGGACGCTTTATAATTTCATCATTTGTTATTTCATCAATCTTGCCTGTAATCGTGTAACGGAATTAGAAGCAGAGGTACGTAGGATCGCGATCAAACGTTGAAGAGNTTAAACCTCCCCCAACGGAGGGAGAGGATGTGAATCAGGTACGGCAGAGGCGGAGATAATCTGCGACGATGATCGCTGAATCAATCCGCTGCCGCAGCGGAACTTCCCGCTACGTAAATACATACATATACACGCCGAGTTGTTCAACCTTTTTATGCTTTTATCATTGAGAACGATGCTCATCTTCTCGCCCTTCATCGTCTTACTCCTGTCTCAATATTCGTAAGCATCCGACGTCTTTGTCCCGTGGAAAACGAACGTACGTGAACGTGTCATCGAGAGTTCCATAAAAGTAGCGGCGATCGAATGCACCGTTACGGGAAAATCGTATCCCGCCGCTGATTCTCAGAACTGCATACGATCGAGAATAAAAACGCTTGAGAAAGTTACATAAGTAAGCAGTAAACTTTTCCAATGATAAATTGAACAGAATCCATTTGGCATCATCTTTAACGTCTCCATGGGACAAGGGAAGAAGAGAAAATTGGACGACTTCGATCCGAGCATCCAGATTACGAAACCCAGGATTCGTCCTTGAAAACGAGTTTCGGCTACGGTCCAGAATATCGCCTATCCTATCGCATCTGCCCGAAACTTTCTAAAATCCCTTGACATTTTCTTGCCGATACGAAGTTCAACTTCGCGCAAACGAACGACAGATAAAATTCTAACATATGAAAGAATTGCGATTTCTTATCGTCGGTTAAACAGATGTAGGTACACAAAGGATAAACGTGAGCGAGATACTCTTTTGGTATAGTATACGATTAATTTTTGTATAATATACGATTAAGCGAAACTTCGGAGGCTTTATAATTTCATCAATTGTTATTTCATCAATCTTGCCTGTAATCGTGTAACGGAATTAGAAGCAGAGGTACGTAGGATCGCGATCAAACGTTGAATACGGAGATGAACGCGGGAATCTGGATCCGGACGCGAGGGGCATAGTGTCTTGCTAGTCGAATGTTGGCAACGCTCGAAGGGGACAGCCGGCCGAGCGGCTAAACCGGTCATTGTGACGCTCGGAGACGCTTTCCGTTCCGTATCCCTGGTGGCTGTGAGTGGCTACGTAAACAAAAGAGATGGTACGGTAACGGGAACGGGACGGCCACCACGAGGAGGAGCAGGTCCGCAGCAGAGGGTGAGCCCGCAACGCTGCCGTCCGATCGATTTCTGGATCGATTTACCTCACCTGTTGCTGCCTGCTGCTAAATCCAGAAGAAGATAATGTCGGGGTAAGCGAGAATTCCTGAATTCCATAGCAAAGCATTTGTAGATCAAAACGTACGGTCGAATACGTCTCGTTTTCAATCGCTTTAGTCGTCTCGTTCAGGTACGAGCGTCGCGTCGAATATGGAGTAATGCTTTACGTCCGAAGTTGGCGCGAATATTAGGGCGAGTGTTGAAATAATATTGAGATTGCCCCCGCTCAAGAGAAAGACCGTTCCATTGGAATGAGAGAAATAGCTGATAAGCATACTGGAAGGGGTACCGTGGCGCGTATCTAAAAAATACCTACCATGTGTTCGTTTCCTTTCTTTCCATCAATCGCTGACACATCAACGCGTAACGCGACGTGAATACGAAAAGTTGAGTAAAGCGAAGTCTAATGACGAATAGACACGGTACTTATATGTAGTTCCTCGTTTTTCAAGTCGTTTAGTCAGTCCGGACACGTTTCGATAAATGGTACTCTCTCGTTGTGATCGAACTATATTTATCGTTTTCTGTCTCCGTTACCGTTTATATATAGTGCCAGTAATCCTTGAATAAACGTGTTTCTTGCAAATCCAATGCGATAACGATAAATCTATCGATAGTAATCAATAAGTGTTACTACGTTCTTCGCTTAAAAGGGAAATCTGCGAAATTAGAAGCGAGCGTAAATTGAACTAGGATGTTTAAAACGGGAGATAATGAACGTGTATACGCGTAATCATTAGAACGTAATCAACCTGGAACTGTGTAGCCGATAGCGAGCGAGCTCCCACAGTCGATCGGTGCTCGGGATCGGGAATGGCAATGGAGATCGACATGGACCGCGTCCAGGTCGACAACCCGGCGAAGAGTGCGGCGAATATCGAGTGGAACGTGGATATGAATGTGAGCGTGTCAAACGCTAAACAGTCTAAGTTATTCCAAAGATCTCACACAATCGTGTTCTTCCTCCTAGCGATCTTTTTTTCCGTCACATTGTACAATTTGAAGACAGAAGTGCGCGCTTTGCAAGCTCAGGTAATCGATCGATCGGGAGCCCGACCTGTAAAAGTGGAGATCATTCTTCCTCATGCGTTCATTCGTCGTTTCAGGTGCAATTGGTAAACATGAAGTATATGTTGTTAGTGACTAGGTACGATAGGATAAATAGGATAAAACGAGCCTCGCACCGACGATTCGAAAAGATGATCCATGATAAAAGTTCACACGACGTAGAAAGACTTGCGAATCGTGAACCGTTTGCGTCGAAGGCGGCTGAAATCATCGACGAAGTTCGAAACGAGAGTTCCCGCGCGGACAACCGCGCACTTCCGCATTCAGATTCAATCAGGAGTTCCAGAGATAAGCGCGCGATACGAGACCCAGATTTCGATGATGGAAACGAAGGCGAAAACGAAATTGTGGTCTCGAAAGCGTTAAGGGAGTTCGAGGATAACGAAACTACCACGAGCGATAATAATTTACGGATTGAAAGAGCGATACTGACGATAGGGAAAGAGAGGGCAACGACGGAGAAAGAGATTCGATCTAGTCGAGAGATGATCGTCGATGATAGTGCATCTACGAATTACGATTACTACGACAGCGTTGACGATAACGACGGCGAGTCAGAATTAGGTATGCGGAGAGAACCCCGATCCGGAAGATCAAAAAGGGACGAGGGAAGAGGTAAAAAACGGGGAGAGAACAAATGGCGGCCCAAGCGCAGTCACAGGCGATTGGGTATTTAGTATTATTTAGTATTAACTAGCATGCACGTTTGTAACCGTAGGTGATCATTCAGTTTCGAACATGTAGCGAGCATGCAAGTCGTTTTGCCAAATGATTCGTTTTGATTAATCGAGGCATCGTCGTTTTATGCCGAATATAAGAACTAGAATTTCTGACCGTTGTCCAGGACCTTTGGTGGCCACGTTCGTCGGCGCGATCCCCGAACAACACGTAACGGATGCAGTGTACATCGGCCCGTGGGTAAGGAGCACCAAGAACGACTCGCAATACAGCTTGAACAAGTTTCATTTGGTAGAAAACAAGAGATCTATCGAAATTACACAGACTGGTTTATACATGATCTCTGCACAGGTAAAGCCTGGACCGTTGATTTTACCGTTACTCGTTATTTATGCTCGCACATTTTTTCAGATTTTCTATTTTGGTGAGCCCACGAACTATTCTTATTGGATACTACTGAATTCCGAGGGGAAATCTAACACGGAGAGGCTTGTAAAATGCTCGACGTCGTCTTCTATCTCGGCCACGGAAATCTCTTGTTATACGAGCGTGATAACTCTCTTACGCAGGGGCGACAGAGTTCACCTACAACAGCAGGAGAAGGACAGGTAAGCCCCTGTCGAGAATCATCTTCTGAATCGAGATTTCTTCTCTACATTTTCGCGAATCATCTTCGCACGAACATTTTCAGGTTGATCAATATGCGAGAAGGTCACAGTTACATACAACTCTTGCTGCTTTCAAAGCCTATCGCTATCCGTAAGAAACGTTTTCGATGAACGCACGTAATGAAGGTGTGCGTTACAAAGCTATAGCTGTGCCATGAACAATAGGAAGTAAATACTTCGAATGTGATCTAGCACTCTGATTTAAGACAATAAATAAAGTGATATCGTTAAGTTAGCATCCTATCGTTACAGTTAGACTTACGTAAATGGAATTCCTCTTTTTACCATTTTTGTTAAATGATCAATATTTTTATACTTTAAGTGTAAGTTCTATTTGTGTACAGTGACTTAAAACTCGCATAATGAACGGATCGATGATAGTCCTTTTGTACCACGTCTAAGAAATGTTATTTTCGTAAGATTTTCCTTATACTTCCTTATATTTAGTATCTTTAAGATCGAAATAAATTACAAATGTGATGTTACGTTTTAAGATACAGAAATACAAAGATTCAGAATTGTTGTATTGTACATATATGTATACGTATGTAGACCCAGAGATATAACAATCGTCTGCGAATTCTTAAGCCAAGAGAATTTATTACCATAAAAATACATCACAGTTGGTATCGAAACTTACATGTTTTGTAAAATCAGCAGTTTCGTAGCGTGTTGCATACGGAAAAATATATTTGTTTGTACCTTACGAACACCCGGACGTTCTTAAACAAAAAACGCACTCGTATCTTCTCGTTGAACAACGTCGATGCCAGTCATGTGGCAGATGTTGCTCGGCTGAATCAATTGGTAGTACGACCATCTTTGACAGCATAGTCGTTATCAACCTACAGAAATGAACGATAACAAATTAGAACAGCATAACAGACAACAGAGAATCAGTGAGATCTTACAAGTACCTATTCGCCGGCGCACTTATACTCGATACAATTCGATCACTTTATGATGTTTGCATTAAATCATAAAAACATATGTCGTGCTCTTTAGACTTCTTTTCTACTTAACTTCAATTCTATGCGTACACATGTGTGTACTTGTCACAGTCCCCTTTCTCCTATCATTTTACGTTAACATTGTAACGAATTATACTTTGGCACTTATCAAATAACGTGTTTCAAAAGAATTTTCGATTGACATCGTTCGATCGATCTTATCGTACGGTCATTGTCAAGATTTAAGAACGTGCTGCAGGTATCGCGTGTATAAAGCGGCTCGAACTTCGGGAAAAAAAAAACTATTTAAATTGCCACGTCCGATGCCTGGGAAATAATTCATATGCAAATAAGAAACTTGTCGATTAACATCCTAAAGAAAGAGACTCGTCGAGATTCTGGATTTTCTTACATCCACTTTACACTCGATAGATGCAGACCTTAGGTATATATTTATCCTTGCTAACATTTGTTTGGCAATAGACCGGTAGACTTGTCGTTTGTTCATATAAAAAACGGATAGATTTATTTTTACTCACCTGAGTATTCGGGTTGAGGTATACTCGAGCATTTGTCATTTAATATATACGAGCGTAAAATATGTTAGCATAGATTTTCGTTCGTGTTTAACTCTTGTTGCTTGCTTTTCCATTGATTTCATTTTACGTATACGTGTACCGTTTTTCGTTTTCATTCTCTTTTTCCCTCTTTCTCTATACACTCTTACAACTAACAATAAATCCTTTACGCGCGATACACTCGGAAAACTAAGGATCGAACAGTCGGTCGTCTATTTACATTGAGAAAGAATCGCAACGACGAATGAATGCGACAAGTATTTTGAATGCAAAAAAAGTTTGATCGCTGTAGGACACGTGGATCGTTCATGTACATGAAAATAGAATCGAAGACAATTCTAATTGATCAAAATATATATACCGCCGTACGTGGTATATACATGTTTATAGTCTGTAGAAACCGATGTGTACTATCTAAATTTGATGAATGCGATACCTGATGCCATCAAACAATATTAACACTTATCGTACTGTCATTTATCGATTTCTAACGTTCGTGTTATGAGAATTTTCGTAATTCTTCCTTGCTGGTTACAGAGGGAATGCATTCTCTTTCTCTGTCATTTAATTTTCATTCTGTTTCCTAAGTATCTCAGGTTGTCGTAACGCCTGTGAAATAAACTCAGTTTTCGTCAGAGGTTTTTGTTCACACACAACTAGAACCGTGTCCATGCGATATGCACCGATAATAATTTAATCTCATGTCCGAACATAAATTATGAGCTATTTATATGCAAATGAAAGAGGAAACAGGTTTACTTTACTCAGGCTTTCGTCGTCGAAGAAGTTCGCCTCATAAACAATTATAGTTCTTAACAAAAGTTTTATACCTACGTTATTTACATGTTTGTCGGGTGGGCTTTGTTTTTTATGTGCATACATTTCCTATGGCAGTTGCTGGTTTTCCTGTTTCTCATATCGCTCCCCCTATCCGTTCGTACGTTCAAAGGAAGTTAGGAAATAATAAACGTGAAAGATATATGTTACTGATTTTTTTCATGATTCTTTTTTTCCAAGTTCCTTTCCGTCTCGTCTCGTTATCGTTCTAATACTTACAATGATTGAATCGATTTACTATCACTACACAATACGTATGTATACCGATGACATGCGACGATGAATGTCTCTCTCCTTTTTTTAAACGCTCGTTAGATAGTTTTATAATATCGAACAAAATGTAAGACAACATTATTCACTCTAGAGAAATGGTTCTATACTTTAATATCCAAGATCGACCGATTCTATTCGTACATCATTTCATGATTTCTTATGAATATCTATCCCTTCGTGTGTATATAATTCTTTTTAAATCGCTAGCATATCTCGTTTTGATTGTCTCTGCCAGTGTGACATTTCAGTTATATTGTACAACTTAACAGTCTAAAGATAATTCTTAAAAAAAAAACAGGAGTTTCTTTTCGTCACCTCTAAGCAGAGAAGTCTTCAGTTTCCGCCGATTGAAAATGGATTTGATTTAAATTTTGCGTATATACCAAATGAAATGTCGCAGTAGTAAGACTTGGCTGTGTTATCATTAGTAATAGATATGATTAATAATAGTAATAATAATTAATATTGTGGTATCGTTATAAAATTGTTGCCTGCCGAAATATCGCACTATTGGACGCATTAAAAAGGGGGGCAGCATTATTGCGATACATGGTATTTCATCTGCTCATGATTAAACGTAAGTGAATACACCATAAAATACAATCACTTGATTCTTTACTCTTACACAGAATGCAACATATTAGTCTTTCTAAACCTAGAATCCTTTAACGATTATCGAGCTTCTCTTTCTGCGTGTACGTGTACGTGTGTCCGCGAGTTTACAAACATCTTTAGTCTATTGGTGACTTTACAAATAGCATCAACATCTTTCTCCTTACGAGTCACACAATCGAGAAAGTTAGCATTTCTTTTAAATAATATATTTTACAGTTCGCAGATTCATAACTGAATTCGGGGGAAAATAAAATAAAAGATAAACCAATTACCTTAACTCTAAATAAACGCGTTGTTTATATGACAACAGAACGTGTTAATATTCCTGTCACATGTAAAACGCTCGTGTCATTTATTATACCTTTCTGTTCATTTCTTTTACCATTAAAATCGTTTAGTAGCGCACATGAACTTAAACATCTCCCCTGTGATGTATACGAAATGGAGGAACTGTGTAAAGATCTCGTTACATATACAACACACGTACAGTTTACTATCCTCTCCGTGCCTCTTTTCATTTTGTCTAACACCTTCATCCTAACACGTAAAGTCTCTCGTAAAATGATTACGATCAAGCGAACAATTATATGCGTAAAACATTTAGGGTATCCAGCTTTCTCACGTGCTAGGAACGATTAGACTTGATTGATTCATTGATTTTTTTGCAAAGTAACATGATCTATAACAAGTGTATACGCGAAAATTAAATAGCTTGGATCATAGCGTATAATCTAATATCGTCGCTGAGACTGGGCGTTTTGGTAACCAGCACTGCCACCTGCAAACAACCATAGCTCCTCCGTTCAATAATCTTGTTAAGCATTGTAGTTTCGATGTGTTTTTTTTTTTTATTATTATTTTCTTTTTCCTTCTAACGTGCGTTTTCTGTATGTCATTTACGTTACGCGAAACACTAACCATCGCGTGGAAGTTAAGGAATATACGTTCGTGTATCGTTTGCTTATTTTTTGGCTCGTATTTCTTTTTGTCTTTACTACGCTAAATAACTGATTGTTCTCATCTGTTTGTGACTCACTAGCGAAACTAATAGTTTCTAGTTTTCTTTGAAAATTGCAAATAACGTTGCACGCTTTTCCGTTTGTTCATTATGAATGCAAACATGTAGCACAGTATAAGAAATTCACAATGGGACGT
>SMSR01016100.1:90946-104899 GCA_019453355.1 Ceratina japonica | reverse complement strand
TCGGGACAATGGCACACATGTGCCCCCCGCGAGGCCAAGAAGAAACGGGGCAGCCCCGCGACAGCAGACACTCTAACGAACCCGCGGCGCTGACGTGGTCGCTTGGTTGCTTGCTTGCTTACCGGGTTGCGGCGTGGTCGGGACGATCACGCTGGGCCTGGTGTGGTGGTGGTGATGCACCCGCGTCGCCGACATGTCCAGGGCCTCGCTCTGGATCGGGTCCCGCCTACGCTCCTTCCGCCACGCGCTGCTCGGCTTCCGGTGGAGCCCCGACGCTTTCGGTCTCTCCTCTGTTCAATTAAACAACCATTTCCCAAATCACAGTCGTTTTGCGACGGATCCTGAACACCCGAACGCGAAGACGTACTCCGGTTAACGCGACTTATCGTGCATGGACACCCGAAGACTCTCTCCTATGACTCTCGCATGTTTAATTTTGTTTGACGAACCCGGAGAAGAAACGCTAGGCCCGGGTTTCGAATCCTTTGAACCGCCAGGCGAATAGAGAACGAAGAGAACGTGTACCCNCCTAGACCTAGACCATTCGGAACACGTTCCCATTAGGTATCTAATTCTTAATTTCTTCTCTTCTTAACTTCTACTCTTCTTAATTTCATCTCTTCTTAATTTCATCTCTTCTTAATTTCATCTCTTCTTAATTTCACCTCTTCTTAATCTCTTCTCTTCTCAACTTCTTAATTCGAACGCTTCTACACCTCCCGGCTCGCTGATCTTTAGACAAATGGAGAAACAGTGTGTGGAAACGCGGGCACTTTCGCGTATCGGTGTCGTTTAAAGGGGCTGCAAACATGATACACGCGGACGGATTAGCTTACTCCGCGTCCAGCGAGCGACACGCAGACCGCGCCGGTTTATCCTAGTTCTTCGCGGCTTGAAGGTCGTCGCACTTCAGATACCGCGGCGGCGACGGCGGCGGCGTTCCTTTGAAAAAAAAACGGATCGTGAAAAACCAGATCGAGTTTCTGCGATTCCAGGGACACACGCTGCTGTCTCTCCGTCGCAGAAACTCAACTCTCCCGCGGAGACAGAGAGTTGAGTTATTGTTCGGATTTTTACCGGACCTTTGGAAAAAAAAGGCGGCCACGTTCGGTTGGTTCGAACCGAGTGCGACTAGGAGGACTTGTCCCGAACTCGAAATCCTACACTGACGTTGAGGACGCGGCTGATTAATGGCAGTCAGAGCGTACGCCGGTTCGTGTGGAAGAGAGTCGTCGTCGTCGCGGCGGAGACAGCCGAGTATCCCGTTGACAGGAAGAGGGACAGGGCGGAGAGGGCCCGGTGTGCATAGGTGGTCGCAATTTGCACCTAGGAGCATATACAGAGAGCACCGATATCTAGTATCCCGGCGTCGTATTATTACGCTCGAGGGCGTTCGTAAGGGGGAACCGAGAGGTCCAGGGATGGCCGCGGCGGGTAGGTGTAGGCTTACTTTGGACTCTGGTGTGGGATTACCGTACTTATATTCAAGTCTAATATTAAGTTACCATTTTGCTTTACGGCAAGTGAACAGGCTGCCTGCATATAGGAAGCCATCCGACCGCTCCTGGGACAGTCCGGGTTAGGTCTCTGGGGCCCACCTTAGACACGTAAAGCCTCTCTTCCTTCTTCCCGGGGCCCGGCGCACTCCGAAATACAAAAAAAAAAGAACAACGACTTCGGTCCGCGTCTACGGAGCTGAGGAATCGTTAGTCGCGGGGAGCACCTCCGACGCTGTCGTCGTCGACGGTAAAAGTGACCTTCCGACCGGAACAACGGTATTTCTATTAGTGTTCGAACGAAGTGCGCGCGGATCTTCTCGGAACGATGCGATTTCTTCTCGTTCTCGAAAGGGACGGCGAGGAAGACGTTGGTAGAAACGTGGAACGGACGAGAGACGATAAGAAGGCAGAGGTACTGACTTCTGTGCGTGCTGGGGTTTGCGACAGTCCTCCTAGCACCATTTGAAATCAGTACTACTCTTCTTAGCAATCTTCGAATCCGCGGGACGGCCGAGGGACTGGAGAAACGCTTTCTTCGGGCGACGGTATTAAAACACTTCTTCTCTATGCATCTCTTCTTTGTTTCCTCCACTCTCCTCTTCGCCACGGTACAGTATGCATGTATGTATAATAGTTACACAAGGTGAACACGTGTTACAAGTTTTGTGCAACGACCGGTTCGCAATTTATACGGTTTCGCGCTTATCCGTCGACATCTATCTCTCTCTCTCTCTCTCTCTCTCTCGCACTCGCGCACTCTTTCACTCTCGGGTTTATAATTACAACGTATTATATATATATACATATACATATTATATAAACAAGCGAATAATTAATCACGTACGTCGCTCCGATCGCCGCGGCGACTTCTCTTCTCTTCCTCCTCTGCTTCCCGTGTTCGTCCATTTTCTCCTGCGCTTGTTAATCGTAATCGCCGCGGTGCGAACGGACCGATCGGAGCGGATCTATAGAATTATTTAGCGAGGCAGTATGGAACATCGTATAATAAATAAGGTTGGCCCTTCCGGACAGCGATGATGGCATGATAAAAGAATACGCGGCTATGTACAGAGAATGTGATCTCGAGTACGTTTCATTTTCTTCGTCGCGGTAAAAGGACACTTCGGTACTCTTTCATTCCTGCTTCAACCGAGCCCAGACGGCAATGATAATGATCATAATAATAATAATAAAAATAATAATATAATAATAATAATAATATAATAATAATAATAATAATAATAATAATAATAATAACGTTAATAGTAGAGAGTTCATCGGTTGCCTCGAACCGTTTTCCACCCACGAATTAATTATCTCACATTAATTTCTAGATTAAGCGCGGAGGACATCCCCGGTCGAGCTGCCCGGCAGTTAGGACGAGTCATTATTGCTCCTGCCGGTCGCCTTCAGCCTCGTCCACGTCTCCCCCAGGGCTTTCGCGAAATGATCGTCCACTAAGGATTTCAACAAACGTTTAAAAAAAAAGAGACCTGCCATTTTTACTACACTGTTAAAAATATCATTGAATTTAAGGCACTTTTCATGAAAATTAATACATTAAATTTAAGTTTCTCGTACATTAAACACGTATTAATGCAAATTTGCCGCAAAATTAATGAATGTTCAAATGAACTTTGAGAAAATCTAATGTACCGTTCATGAAAATTAGTGTTCCTGAATGTTTGATAAAATTTTTTAAGAAGGTTCATCCGGTTAAGGAATTAACAGATAGATCTCCAAAAAATAATTTGATAGCCTATATCAGTATAGCAGGATACTAAAAAAAAATGTTAAGTCATTTGGATACCTTAATGATGAGATATTAATATAAATATTTTTGACAATTTTACATGTAGTCATATGAAAAAGAGTGATTTCCCAGACTTCTATCGCTAATTTATTAGGTATTGCCAGACAGTTTTGAATGAAACTTATGTCATATTAAAGAGAAACATTTAACGAATATTTTAATTAGAAATTTAGGTAGATTGGGTGACTATGGCCGGTATTCATAGCCAGAACTTGTTTTTAAGGTCGCCTTAAGTATTTGCTTAAGTCCATGTTCCCTGTGCAAGACAAGGACTGGAAATGTGTGATAGACAGGGACAGCAAATGCTTAAAACGATATTAAAAATAAGTAACGACTATGAATACCGGTCTATGAATCGAGAAATATATAAACACAACAAACGAAATCTGCATCTTTCCACAGTAGACAACCTCCGTTATTAACATGTAAACTCCCCTTTTCTATAGCTTGCATTTCACTTGCTATGTACCAGACGAACCTCCTTAAACTTAATACAAAAATACATGAACGTTGCTTCATGCATTTCTTCATCGAATCCAATGAACAATTTTCAACAGTGTAGTCAACATTGAAAGTTTTCAAGAGATCTACCGCTGAGCCCGGCCTCCTTGTCGCTGGTGTTGGCGTTGAAGACGGCCGCGTACTCCTCCAGGCCCAGGGACCGTTTGAAGTGTTCGTCGATCGCCGGATCGCTGACCCCGCCGACGGTCCTGATCCCGGTCCTCTGGCCGCCGACCGCTGCCGACGGCGTCAGCGACGGAGTAGGCGTCACCGCCGTGTCCTCGATCGTCGTCCCTGGTAACATCATCAACCTTCTCGTAATTCGTCACAAGAGCACTAATAACGCTGCGTTCGTCAGTCTCGGCGTGTCCATGCGAAAAGCGTATGAGCGAGCGAGCGAAAGGATCCGGCGTTTATAAAAAATGGTGAATATTGTTTGGAATATTTTTTTGTTCAGGGTCGCGGGAAATCCTCCGCGCGCGCGTTCCTCTCTATTGAGCGTGGCGAGCATCTGCGCGACGTGCATCACGCCGCATTGTCAAGGCACGCACACCCCAAGCGTCGGGACAATGGCACACATGTGCCCCCCGCGAGGCCAAGAAGAAACGGGCGCAGCCCCGCGACAGCAGACACTCTAACGAACCCGCGGCGCTGACGTGGTCGCTTGGTTGCTTGCTTACCGGGTTGCGGCGTGGTCGGGACGATCACGCTGGGCCTGGTGTGGTGGTGGTGATGCACCCGCGTCGCCGACATGTCCAGGGCCTCGCTCTGGATCGGGTCCCGCCTACGCTCCTTCCGCCACGCGCTGCTCGGCTTCCGGTGGAGCCCCGACGCTTTCGGTCTCTCCTCTGTTCAATTAAACAACCATTTCCCAAATCACAGTCGTCTTGCGACGGATCCTGAACACCCGAACGCGCGAAGACGTACTCCGGTTAACGCGACCTTATCGTGCATGGACACCCGAAGACTCTCTCCTATGACTCTCGCATGTTTAATTTTGTTTGACGAACCCGGAGAAGAAACGCTGGGCCCGGGTTTCGAATCCTTTGAACCGCCAGGCGAATAGAGAACGAAGAGAACGTGTACCTGTCCTTGAGAGCTTGTTGTCTCGGTTTATTTATAAAACGTCACGGGTCACGTATTCCCGTCCCCGCGGATGTCTATCATCGGAAATCGATCTAGCAACCCTTGCGAACGATCGAGAGAACCGAACGTCGGGCGTCGAGGACGACGGGGGAGAGGGAGGGAACGAGTCCGGTTCCCAGGACGAGGCAGGAAGTGCCTAATAGCCGTGAGAGGATCGCCAGGAAGACCAAACTGGTTTAAAACCGAAGGATGAGCCAACGGCCAAAGATGAATGGACCGAACGCGTGCGTTGTTCCGTTCAATTAACTCCCTGGCTTCTGATGTACTTCCCTCTCGAATTCTCCCGATGATTTATAGATACCAGTACTAGAAATGTTTACACGAAGGAGAGTGCCAATTCGATTGGGAACCGCCTCTTCCGAGGCGTTGAAAAATAATTCTACGGAAATAAATCACCTCTCGGTTTGTACGTTGGAGAACGCACTGATAACAGCCAGAAGAATTGTTGCTGATACCAACTTTTGAAAAGCACCTTCGCTGGCCGAAACGGAACGTACCTCCAGGCTTGAACACCGGCCGAAAGTTGTCCGTGAGCCACGGCTGCCAGAGGCACCTCCTCCTCGCCGATACCTCCATGTCCTCCAAAATCCCCGGAGATCATGAACCGATACCACCAGGAGTAAGAGCTTCACGGGACTCTATTGTCTCTCGTTCGCAGAAGTTCAAGGACGGGGGTGCACCGACCGGTTCCCGTGAAATATCGTCGCACAGAAAAGTCAACTCGCACTTGAGACCGGGGTCCCGAGCGGCGGGACGTCATTTCCACGGGAGGATCTTCCGCTCGCCGAAGAAAGCGGCTTCCATGATGTCCTGGTGGCCTCGGGTGGCTCGAAGAAAGCGGACGCGGTCTACCGAGCAGCACTTGGACCGGAATCCTCCGGTGGCACCGGGATCATATCGGCGTCCGATCCGGACCCGGGGATCGCCAGCGTCGTCGCCGGGATTGGAACGGTTCCGCGGCCACGGGACAACCGCTTTCGGACGCGCCGAGGTTTCTCGAAGGCTAGACAGAGTCAGAACGATATCTACGTGGATTCGTGAATGCCCCTCTTACGCGACTGTCTTAAGATTCATTCATTCATCCGCCTCGTCCCGTCGGCTACCCCCTCCAACGCGAGGAGGAGAACTCGCCTTTTACACATGCACACGCGTGGATCCAGCGGCGGCTATGTGCCCGCCCGGAGCTCGGTGCACCCGAAACGTTCTCCCTTCTCCTCGTGAAAAATAAAACGTTTACAAAATTAGATCTATAGATAAGAACTCGCCCTTACGTTCGTTCGTCATTTTTTCTACGACCGCATTCGGCTCGAAAAGTATAATTCTACAGAAATAAATCACCTGATCCTCGGTTTGAACAATGGAAAACCCACTGATAACAGCCAGAAGAATTATTCCTGATACTGCGACGAACTTTTGAAAAGCCACCCTGGAACCATCACTTCTCTATTAAATTTCCAATGTAATTTGTCAGCGAAAGTCCCTCGCGATTTTCTAATTGCTCCGCGGACCGGCTCGAGGCCGTCGCTACTGGAAGCAATCGTTGTGCGTGGAAGAAACGAGCTGCCACTTCTGCACGCTCTCCTCCTTCCTCTTCCTCTTTTCCCTTTTTCCCCGGTGGCGCAGGTACGCGTTCGATCGACGCACATGTGCGTCCGCCGCACGTGCACGACGCGTCACGTTCGCGAGAAAAATCCGCTCGATAAAGATCCTGCCACAAAATATTCGACTCCCAGGAACGTCGACGCACCGTGCGACGACGACTTCCGAGTACCGCAGATTACAGACGTGGATTCCGGTTAAAATTTATGGCATTTTTATAAAAGTCTTCGGAGAACGGGAGTGTGCGATACGGTTTCAAGTAGAGGCCCAAGGATTTTAAGTATCACTGAGAGAACGGTGGTCTGACGATTAGCAAAAATTGAAATATAGTAATAAAAAAATACTTTGAGTAATAAATACGTTAGTTTTGTATTTATTACAAATCTATCTAGTAATTTTTATATAGTAATAGTAAGTAAGAAGTGCCAGTAAGCAAGAAATCATTGCCACAAGGTTACTATAACGTTTTTTCAATAACATGATAATATTATAAAGTATGTAGTTTTTAATGTTGCGTGCAACTTCATTATGAAGCAATATTATTAAGTAATATTTTAAAAATATTTATAAAACATTATGTCGTGACGTTTATATAATTTACATAAAATCAATATTTCAAAAGGTTGATCTAACGTTTCTTGTTTACTGGGAATAATTTCTAGCCACAGTTACTAATTTTTACTATCCCTGGTTAGTGATTTCTAATATTCAGCTTCTACATTTTCCTTGTATTACTTTTACTTTATATTACTAAACGCGATTTAGATTATTTCATATATAGATTAAAGATTTTATTATGTAATTTGGTAATTTCCTTTGAAATCAGTAAGTAAACAAATGATACTAAACATACAGACGAATCCAAACATGTTTCAAGAATTACTATTCAAATACAGTATTACAGTTACTAGTAAATATAGTAACTTTGACTTAAATGTGCAATAAATATTGCTAGAATTTAGTGGCTTCGTTTTTCTCAGTGTACTCAAAAATCCTTATTACTCATCTTTTCTCTCGCGATGATTCAGAGGCTAAAAAAATGTACCGAAGGTCAACGACCTTGAAACGTATCGATCTCAAGTACGCTATTGTCGGGCTGCGCGATTCCTAAGCAAGATCAAGGTGGTTATCCTCGAGAAATCGTGAGCCATCGGGCTGGAATGCGAGGCATTTTAATAGCAACGCGGCCAGGTAATCGCGCATGGTTATCAGACGTCCGCTAACCAGCGAGTCGCGGCTTCGTGGGTGTGAATTCGTCGGATGGTTCGGCACGTTCCGAACGCGAGATCCCTTCGAACAGCTTCGCTTCCTATGTTCGCTTCTCGTACAACTTCGTCGTCGACGATTTTCTCGACGAAGAACGTGGTGCCCGCCGTCCCAGGTCCGAACTACAATTTGACATTGCGATCAGGTCGCGATAACTACCGTCCGGCTTGCCGGTGAACGTATATTTTCGGCCCGGAGAAACTCACAGAACGCGCCATCGGGCGCGTGCACGGGCAACTGCGCTCGGTATTCGGAACAGGTTCGAGCCACGAGCATTCCATCACAGCGGCAACAAACCACACGGTCGCGGGGCGAACGAGAGAAGGAGGCGGCTCGTTACGCTTACGCCGCTCCGATATACCAGCTCGATGATTTATGAAAATCATCGCGTCGTCATGCTCCCGATTGCCCTCGAAAGTGGAACCCTCTCTTCTAGCTTCTAATGCGTCACACTTTACTGCCGCATTTTTCCTCGTTTACATCCGCGGCTCGAATCAATTCGCACGTAAAAAATACGCTTCCGATCGAACGAGTAGAAGAATTATATTCTCAAACGATAATTCTGAAACGTTCGACGTAGCGAGAAAATGGAAAGTTTACGAGAAGAGAGTTTATCTGTCTTATCGATTTCTCGTGAGTCGATTCCCGATAAGGGACCCGCGACTTCCTGTGGAACGCCGCCGCCGAGCCCTGAGAGAGAGAGACCTTCCGCAAATAAGGAGGAGCTCGGGCCGCATTCCTCGTGAATGAAGCCACCGAAATAAGGCGAGATCGTGACAGAACGATTCGGCCAGTCCGCCGCGAGGCGAGGAGAGACCATTGTTTACGGTCGATTACACGCGCGTCGCGTTGCGAAAACGACACACTTATATAGCCGCCGTGAGAAGCGGCCCGAGGAATACAAAAGGGTGTCTTTCTAAATAAGAGTGTACGTGTCCAGAATGGAGCGGGCCGCGGGTTTAATTGAAATTAATGCCGGGCTCCGGGTTGGCAGCGAGGAGAGCGGGCCGCGGACGCCGCGCCGGAACTAAAATAAACGGCGCACAATGTTATCTAATTCGACGCGAAATTGGCATTTCGCAGGAATGCGACGAGCTCCGCGGCGTCCACTTATATAAATCCCTCGGATTCCATCGATCGGCTCGTCGAACCCCCGTCCGATTAATCCTCTTTACCTGTCAGGAGATAGAGAGAGAGAGAGACAGAGAGAGAGTCTTCGTCGAATTCCCCGATGCGACGGCCGGCTCGGGAGAAGAACACCCGCTCGTCCTGCACGGGAATCGGGATGACCTTAGACACACCGCGATCGGAGAGCGGGTGCCGCGGCGACAATTGGATCGCTAACCGGAGTGTACCACCGTCGTCGTCGCGCGTCAAACAAAATATGTAACTTGACCGAGGCGTAATCTTTGAACCGCGCGTAAAACGCCGCACTATCTCGCGACCGCCGCCGCCGTCGTCGTCGTCGTCGTCGTCGTTCCTCGAGCGACGAAGAATGCAAGAGTCTTGCGAGTAAGTCACGAGGCAAACTGACCTTGCACCATGGTGGCCGCCCTGGAGAGGACGTCCAAGGCGCTTTCGACTGCGGACATCTCCTCTTCCCGTCCCTCGCCTCCTCCTCCTCCTCCTCCTCCTTCCTCCTTCTCCTCTTGGTCCTCGGCCCGGCGACGACGCTCGCGAGGTAAACAACGAACTTCGCCCTCGGAGACGCGCACCTCCACCTCCTCCTCTTCCAGGTGTTGTTCGAAATCGCCCGCGAATCCGCACGCCGTGGATCCTCCGGCTCTGCGGACAAAAGTCGGGAGCTAACTGTTTGGGGGCCTTCCTCGCGGCCGATGCCAGGCACAAATAAAGTAAAACGGGGATTAAAAAACGTGACATTGTCTGTGGAATGCGGACCCCTCACCAGAGGCCCGCGCCGCCGCCACCGCCGCCGCCGCCGCGTCCCCCGTCCTCGCCGCCGCTTCGCGAGCGAGCGAGCGAGCGAGCGAGTCCCCACGCGCGTACCCGCTTGATCCCACTCCACCCACCGTTAACGCCAGCGGCGGCCTCGAGCTCCTCTCAATCCAATTTCAACGATTAGCCATTCGTATCATCGGACATGGAAAGGAAGTCCCTCGGGGATATAGGTCGATTTTTATGTAATTGACTCGCGCGGCGGTCGAAAACGATTTGCATGCGGGGCGACGCGTACGTAGCCGCGGAATGCGCCGTCTGGATTTGAGTGATGCTCGAGGCCGTCGCTGCTGCTGGCCGTAATGTTCCTCTTCTTGCACCCGTATCGCGCCCCCCTGCTCTCTTTCCAAACTTCCACGCAACCGGCGTGAGCAATTTCGTTCCTAACGACATAAACAATGCCTCCTGAACGGTCCTCTCTCGTCGGACCGACGTATCTCCCACGGGTTTCCGCTCGGCCCCTCAAGGCAAATCGAAACCGTCTCTAGTAAATTGTACGATATATAATTGGTGTATAAGAAAATTCCCTCTAATTGAAATAGAACGTAACGATCTCGTAATTTGGATCGAATTCCTCTACCCCCACTTTTCTCCCGTACTCTCCCTCCGCTTTTCCTCGGCTCTCCCCGATCAAATTCGATTGTTTGACGATCCCATTCCCGGTTTTCAAACCCTCGATCTAACAACCGGGCTCTTATTCCTCGAAGAAATCGAATTGAGTTTCGACGGCGTGAAACACGCGGATTATAAAATTCCTCGACGGCGGCGGCGAGAAAAGCTGACGATTTTCGACGGGATCGGTAACGATTTCGAATTTTCACCGACGAAACGGAGGAAGGAGTCCCCTTCCTTCGGCGTGCGGCCGGGAGAGCCCAGGAATCGATAGAGGAATGCGGCGTAGCGTGAAGACAAAAAAAAGGAAGGAACGAGCCACGCATTCCTCAAGGTAAATCGAAGTTAAGGTGGCGGTTCGGTTTTACGTTTTACTCACCGCTGATCTCGCGATGACAGGCCGGCGAATGGAGTATCAAACGTCCGGCGGGACGTCCGCTGGCACGTCGGACCGAACCACGGCACGTATTTTCATTGAAAACGACGGAAAATCTAATGGTATGCGGGGCCGGACGCACACGGGCTCCGTTTGACACACGAGAGCCAGCCTCGACTTCCCCACAGTCCCCACTACTTAAACATTACGATGGAATGCCCGGCATCTCGGGCGTCGCGACGCCTTCTGCTGGCAAAATCGCCGACCACGGCACGCGCGCGGATCAAACCTCGCCCGGGCACGATTTTTACTTTTTTACCGCTAAATCGGACCCCGTCTCTCCGACTCCCACGATTAATTAATTGTAAACGATCTCGTGCGCCGTCGGCGTGGGAATGTTTAGAAATTGGAACTTTGGGAACGAATCTGTAAAGGAACGGGAATCGTGTTAATTACGAGTCGGTTGAGACAAACGAGAAAATGGGGAAGACAGTAGTTACCTAGGAATTTTCAGGAGTTCGAACATTTATTTGAACCAAGCGTGTTTGAAAGACTCGCAGCTCCATATAAAATCTTCATACGAAAGTTAATTCACGATGCCATCGGGTAATCCAACGCCGACCGACCGGTTGGCCCTCCGGTTAAAAGGATATTATGATAAAAGTGCGACCGATGCGTGTTCGACGATGCTCCCAATCAGTTTTATTCGTTTCGCGTGAGAGTGTTGCACCGTCGTGCAAAAGAAGACGCGTCCATCCGCGAGAGAAATGTGCACGCTCAAGGTGTCACATTTCCCTGATCGTCCTCCTCGCCGTCGCTCATACCGTCCAACGCGTAGCAAAGCTGCGATTAGAAATACGATGAAAAAATTGACACGGCTCGACGCCGGCAGAGAGATTCGGTTTATATACCTCGTCTAAATCGGGCCTTTTAAGCAACTCCTCCAACCCCGACAATTTTTCCAAGTAATTCGGGCTGTTGCACGCGTCCAAGACGAAGTCGAGGCCCCGGTTTTTGTACTCGGCGATGACGGGCGCGGAACAGGCGCTGCAAGACGTGAACCTGTGCGTGATCGTCAACTGGGTATCGTAATTCCACAGGGACCCCCTTATCGTGTGCGGCACGCATCCCAGAAGGCCTACCAACTCCGTATCGCTCGACCCGAGGTTGTCTCTACCGTTGCCCACTATCGCTTCCGCCTCGATTCTGTTCCAACAAAACAATTCATTTCCCACGAATCGTATTTCAATTCAATCTCTATCCGACTTTGACCGTTACCCTTTCGGGTGTTGCAACAACGCTACCAGCAACTCCACTGCGAGCCCTGCGGCGATCTGCGACAACCCCGGCCTGCTGACCGTGCACTGCTGATCCAGAGTTCTATCGGTCTGCGACTGCAAGATAAAACCCGATGTGCTACACAACTGTCTTCATTTTTTTTCTCTTCGCTTACGTTTCCGGGCTGCGTGACGTCGTTGCAAAAGTAGCAGCCCAGGTCCCTGCCACAAGGATTCTTGGCCCCCAAGTCCGGGGAGGCGGCGGCGGTGTCCCGGGTGCCGTGCCTCTGCACGGTGTACGAGTCGAATCCCAAGGCCGCGTTGATCGCGATTTTGTTCTTAGCGGCGCACAGGACCGTGGGCAGCCATCTGGCCTCGCGGGAATCCAGCAGCAAGAACACCACGTCGCTCTTGTCTACCAGCTCCTCTAATTTCTCTAATGCTTGTTTCGTGGACTGCATCATGCTCTCGCCCACCACGTGCCCGGGCATCGGAACGTGTAAAACCACCCCGTCCGCGTTCTGTGTCATTAGTACCGATTAATGCAACGAAGTCCCTGCGCTCTTTGATACTCACGATGCTCGGTCGGATGTTCTTTAGAGCGTCTCTCGCGGCATGAGCTTTGTACTTGTGCCTCACGGCGTCCTCGTGAGTGTACAGACTCTGTCGCACCGTGTTGCTGTGCGACACGTTCGCGTTGTCGACGAACGTCACGTTGTTCACGCCCCAGCCTAAGAGAACCCTCGCCACCGAGCAACCCAGGGTCCCGGCGCCTAACAGAAGACACCTGAGATTGCTGACCTTCTCTAGGTCTAGATCGGGCACCAGGCGCCACTTCATCAACTTCAGATTCAGGTTTATGGCTCTGTCCGACAATCTAATGAAACGATATACGTTTAATGACATGGTATCTACTCGGTGGGCGAGTTTCTTTTGGTTTTTAATTACTTGGTCGGGTCCATCGAGTCGGAGAGGTCTGCTATCGTAGGGCCTAGCTTATCGTTCATGTTGTTCTCCCAGCCGACCAGCGGACCGGAAAACAGCGCCTGCCTCATTTGTTTCCAGTCGTCGATCTCTCCGATCTTCAGTTCGAAGACGAGGCTCCTCTGCGCTTTGTTCCCTCGCACCGCGACGAATTTCATGCACTTCGAGAAGAAGTATGCGGGACAGTGCCAGCACAGTAAGCACAGGAGGTTACGTAGAGGCCATCCGGGCTTGGAACCCGTGCAGGGGTCGTAGAACGCGAAGTAGATTGAAGCGTACTCCTACGGAAATAGTGAGGTTCGAAATTGCTCTCACTTTCAACTCCGTTTCTTTAATACCTTTAATCGCTTCTCGTTGTTATTGATTTCCACGCCTTCTTCCAAGTCGACAATGCTCAGTTTATCATCCTTGGACAATAAAACTGTGAAGTAGTTCTTCATCCTGCTGTCCAACTGTAAAAACATTTTGCAAAATACGTCCGCGCGACCATCCGTGAATTCCTCATCGATCGACCGCGGACCTGATTGTTCATACATTTCAGGCAAACGGAAAGGAGTGGGATGCGCGACCCAGTAATAGAATCTAAATTTCTTCAAGTCTGAATAAGCTAACACTAGGAATAGGGACAGCCTCCACGGGTTCTTCAGTATCGTCCCATCTTGTATTTCGTTCAGAACGTCGTTTCCCATGAGATCAATGAACTTGTCGGGATTGGTTTGCTTGAACGCTTCCATAGTGTTCGTGTTGATCATGCGTCCGCAGCAGAGGACGGACGAGTTGTTCCAGAGCGTCTCCGAGTCCCTGAAATTGACCTAAAATGAGCCAACTCCGACCGAGTAATCCATCAAAGATCTACTTCAAACACGGACTTACGCATTGAACGAACTGAAATCCAGCACCAAGGGATTGGTGCTGTTTTCGTTC
>SMSR01016100.1:7382-79157 GCA_019453355.1 Ceratina japonica | reverse complement strand
TTATATCGGAGCGTAATTATATACTATAAGTGTGTCATGTACCGTCTCGCCTCTCTTACGAAGCCTGTTGTATTTAAAGAATAAATGGTTTAGTTTAACAAACAGCTGACTAATTTCTTTCTTTATCGAATCGCTTGTTCACTCAGGATTGTTAACATCTAAGAATTGTTAATAGAATAGTAAAGCTTGGCTTGAGATTCTCACCAACTTTCCAGCACGTACAATAAACACCTCCAATGTTTCCCTCCTCCCTCTTCAAGTTACATGGGTCAATCAATGTTTAAACAATTGTATCAACAGGTGGTTGGGCTCTGGTGTTCGCAGTGGAAGATGTAAACACAGGAAAAGAATACGCACTCAAGGTAAGCCATCGATCTTCGAGCACTCGTAGACAGAGTCATGATTAGTATGNATGTAAACACAGGAAAAGAATACGCACTCAAGGTAAGCCATCGATCTTCAATCACTCGTAGATAGAGTCGTGATTAGTACGAAGCTCTAAAATGAATATAATTTTCAGAGACTCATAGCAGTAGACGAAGACGCAAACCGGAGTATCGTACAAGAGATAGAGACCCTGAAGAGATTATCCGGGCATCCGAACGTGATTCAATATCTGTACGCTCAGCGCGTAGAGCGCGAGGACCGCAAGGGATACGAATACTTGTTAGTGACGGAGCTGTGTCCAGGAGGGACAGTGGCAGACATACTCCGGTGCCTCTCGCCGAACGCTCTGACCCTCCCCCAGATCTGTAAGATAGCCTACCAGGCTACGAGAGCTGTGCACCACATGCACAACCAGCAGCCCGAGCCACTGGTACACAGAGACATAAAGTTAGAGAATTTCCTAATCGGGGCCGACGGTCTGATCAAGCTCTGCGACTTTGGTAGCGCTTCCAACCAGCAGATATTGCCGAACCCGTCGTGGAACGCCCAGAAGCGGGCCAACCTCGAGGACCAGATGGCCAAGTACACGACGCCGATGTACCGAGCGCCGGAAATGATGGACACGTGGAACAACGAGCCGATCGGCCCGCCGGTCGACTGCTGGGCGCTCGGCTGCGTGATATACACCCTGGTGACCCTCAGGCATCCGTTCCCCGAAGGTACGAGCCGTACGACGACGACGACGGCGACGGTGCCATCGCCGATTCGAAGGAACGGTCGTACTAATCTCTGTGTGAATTGTCGCAGGCAACAAGCTCGCCATAGTGAACGGCAAGTACCCCCCGCTTCCAGCTAATCCGCGTCTCTCCTGCCTGCACGATATAGTGAAAGGGTGCTTGGAGATCTCCCCGGTGCGAAGACTGACCACGTCGGCGATCCTGGAGCGTCTGGCGGCGATAGCCGAGTCGAACGACTTCGATCTCCGAGAACCCCCGAAAGTGGAGCTACCAGCGAAAGCCCCGCCGCCTCCTAGACCCGCGCCACCGCCGCCGACCAACGCCCCGGCGCCTCCTCCGAGGCCGACGCCCCCGGTGAACGCTCCTCCGCCGAGACCCGTGACCGCCCAAACGGCCGTAGCTAAAGTCCCGGTCGCCCAGACCACGGGACTGTTCAGTTCTCTGAAGGGCGGCGCCGGCAGCTTCCTGAGGAACATCAAGGACACCTCGAGCAAGATGATGCACTCGATGCAGCAGAGCATGGCTAGGACAGAGTTGGACATCAGTTACTTAACGTCCCGCATAATGGTCATGCCTTACCCGGCGGACGGGATCGAATCTGCGTACAGAGCGAACCACGTGGAGGACGTCAGGGCGTTCCTCCAAGCCCGGCACCCACCCCCGGCTCGCATACAGTTGTACAACTTGTCCCGCGGACGACCGAACGTCACCAGGCTCCCAGGGAGGCACATCGACTGTTCGTTCGCCTACGCTTGTTCGGATTCCAACGCCCCGCTGTTGTCCGCGTTGTATCAGATATGCCAGGACATTTATCGTTACCTGAACGCCGACTTCAATCACATCGTAGTGTTATATTGTACCGTAAGTACTTATCAAAATGATTTAGACTCTCGCCGAGCGAAGTTCCACGGCTGAAAGTCTTTTTTTTTTAATCAGGACGGGTTCAGGGCCAGCGCGACGGTCGCGTGCACGCTTTTGATCTACGCCAGGGCTTTCACGACTCCCGAAGATGCTATGGCGATGTTCACGACGAGGCGGCAGCCTCCCAAGCTACAACCCTCGGAGTTCCGCAGTATTAATTACATGAGCTTAATCAGCACCGGCGTGCAGCCTCACACGAAGCCCCTGGCGCTCCGCTCGTTGGTAATCGAGCCCGTTCCCCTGTTCACTAGGGCCAAGGACGGGTGCAGACCGTACGTCGATATTTACAGCAACGGTGCTTTAGTTTTCTCGACTAAGTTGCCGGAGTACGAGGACATGAGACTGTTCGGGATGATGGTGGGCAAGATCGCGATAGTGTTAGGCAACGCCACCGTCAGGGGCGATGTGACTTTAGTGATATACCACGCTAGGCAGCAGCTGGGCCGCGTGATAGGGATCAAGATCGCCTCGGTACACTTCCACACGGGGTACATACCCCTCACAGACTCTGCTCTAACGTTTAAGAAAAAGGATCTCGACGACGCGCCGGAAGTCGCTAGCAATTGTACCGTCACGTTGAATATTATGGTGGCGAAGGAGATCCCGAAGATGGCCAGGGTCCCGGCTCCGTGGGAGGCCGAGGTCGGCACGAATCTGGAACCAGACCCTCTGTTCGGGTCCACTCTAGAGATGGAGGAGACCTTGGACAGTTTCAGGACGGCCAAACCTCAAGAGGTGACGACACGCGATTCAATTTTGTTCGAATAGTTATTTTCTCTTGGTTTCAATTGTTGTATCTTTTAGGCTCTGAAGGAAGTGACCGCCCCGGTGGAGGAACCTCCGGAGAACGTGGACGCGCAACAACCGGAGACGCCCGAACAGTCTCAGGACGAGGAGGAGCAAGAACAAACGACCGAGGAGATGACGTTCCAGGAGGCGGACTTGCTTAACTTGGGAATGCCCGAAGCCAGTACCGTAGACGATACTCCGCAGGCTGCTAACACGGGATTAAATATATTTTCTAGCTCTAGTCAGAAGGAAAGCGATCTCTTAGGCGGCTTCGGTGTCTTCGGGCAGCAGGAGAAGAACACCGTGCCGACCATCAACGATCCTGCCCAAAACGATTTGTTATTTGGACACGGTCAGCCTACCAAGAACGAGAACCCTAACAGTAACCTAAACGATTTCCTGTTTACTCAAGGCCAGGCCGCGAACAAGCAGAACCTAGACGATTTGTTCGACCCGTTCGGCGGTACCGGGAACAATCTCTTGGGAGGAATGCAAGGCTCTAAATCGAACAACGTCAAGCCTCCCGAGGAGAGTTTNCTTTAGTTTTCTCGACTAAGTTGCCGGAGTACGAGGACATGAGACTGTTCGGGATGATGGTGGGCAAGATCGCGATAGTGTTAGGCAACGCCACCGTCAGGGGCGATGTGACTTTAGTGATATACCACGCTAGGCAGCAGCTGGGCCGCGTGATAGGGATCAAGATCGCCTCGGTACACTTCCACACGGGGTACATACCCCTCACAGACTCTGCTCTAACGTTTAAGAAAAAGGATCTCGACGACGCGCCGGAAGTCGCTAGCAATTGTACCGTCACGTTGAATATTATGGTGGCGAAGGAGATCCCGAAGATGGCCAGGGTCCCGGCTCCGTGGGAGGCCGAGGTCGGCACGAATCTGGAACCGGACCCTCTGTTCGGGTCCACTCTAGAGATGGAGGAGACCTTGGACAGTTTCAGGACGGCCAAACCTCAAGAGGTGACGACACGCGATTCAATTTTGTTCAAATAGTTATTTTCTCTTGGTTTTAATCGTTGTATTTTTTAGGCTCTGAAGGAAGTGACCGCCCCGGCGGAGGAACCTCCGGAGAACGTGGACGAGCAACGACCGGAGACGCCCGAACAGTCTCAGGACGAGGAGGAGCAAGAACAAACGGCCGAGGAGATGACGTTCCAGGAGGCGGACTTGCTTAACTTGGGAATGCCCGAAGCCAGTACCGTAGACGATACTCCGCAGGCTGCTAACACGGGATTAAATATATTTTCTAGCTCTAGTCAGAAGGAAAGCGATCTCTTAGGCGGCTTCGGTGTCTTCGGGCAGCAGGAGAAGAACACCGTGCCGACCATCAACGACCCTGCCCAAAACGATTTGTTATTCGGACACGGTCAGCCTACCAAGAACGAGAACCCTAACAGTAACCTAAACGATTTCCTGTTTACTCAAGGCCAGGCCGCGAACAAGCAGAACCTAGACGATTTGTTCGACCCGTTCGGCGGTACCGGGAACAATCTCTTGGGAGGAATGCAAGGCTCTAAATCGAACAACGTCAAGCCTCCCGAGGAGAGTTTTCCGCGGAACTCGAGCGTACCGAACTTCGCAGCGAGCACGCAGAACAAAGATCCGTTCGCGAACCTCACCAGCTCTCTAGGAGCTGGCTTGAACACCAGTTGGAACGGAACGCCCAAGAACTCTAATACTCCACAGTCGTCCAGCCCGGCCCCGGCCAGCACGCCGATCCACTCGAGCCCTCACACGCACAGGAACACCACCGCCGCCGCCAACGAGGCGAACACGGCCGAGCCGGGGACCAAGAACAAAGGCGACGCGTTCGAAGATCTCCTAGGAAGTCAGGGATACAATTTCTTCAGTTCGAGGAAAGCGGAGAAGGACAGTCCGAAGACAATAAATCAAATGAGGAAGGTCGAGGCCGCGAAGACCATGGACCCGGACAGGATGAAGATCGCCGAGTGGACCGAGGGCAAGAAGGGTAATTTACGGGCGTTGCTCTGTTCTATGCACACCGTCCTGTGGCCGGAGGCTGACAGATGGCAGAGGGTCGAGATGCACCAGTTGGTCACCGCCGCGGACGTGAAGAAGGCCTACAGGAAGGCCTGCCTCGCCGTGCATCCGGATAAGGTATTCGATCGCTTACCGAGTTTAATCCTGGACTTATACAGGGTGTTAAAAAAAAAAGCATTCAATATTTATATGCTGTATAGGGCACACTGTACTGAGTAAAAAGGATTTAGATAATTTCTTCACGAATTATATATCGTCAAATTTTGTGAAATGTTAATATGTTAAATTATGTCAGAATTCAACGTATTATATTAGATTTCGTCAATTCTTGTCGTAATCTGTTCTTTTTTGACCGTCTTTTGGAACATTTATCAAAAATTATGATATTATTACAAAATTTGAGAATTTTTTACATAATTTCTAATATATGGCCGTTTTTCAACATTTTCTGCCCAATTATGACATGCATATTTCCATCAGGGACATAAATATTGAATGCTTTTTCTTTTTAACACTCTGTATAAGTCCTTACTTATACGAATCTGTGATTTTAACTGAAATTCGGTATTATTCCTCAGCAAGCGGGAACGGCTAACGAGAACATAGCGAGACTGATCTTCATGGAACTGAACAACGCCTGGAGCACGTTCGAGAACGACGCGTCGCAACAAAATCTATTTAGTTAATTATTCCGATTTGACTGTTATACACTCGTTACGTCTAAGGTAGTTCCTAGGAAAGAGAGAAACCGAGAATATTATTAATTAACTAATTAACTATTATTAATGTAAGATGACTCTCTCCGTGTTACATTCCAGCTAACGTTATCTTAGCTGTAGAAGAAAAAGAAGAAGAACTGTAGCGAAGGCGAAAGCTGCATTTGAATGGCTACCCCCGTGTACATGCAACTCTGTCGTATGAAAGAAAGCCTTGTAAGATTACTTAAAGAAAACCGTATTAAGTGTAACTGCGGCAAAACGTATATATGTATATAAGGCAAAAAAACAGTGTAAATTAAGGAGGATTCCAAATATATGAAGATATTTTCCGGCCAGACGGTTTTCTCTCACGCCCTCCCCAATCGTTATTTTTATACAAATAAACGTAAGCCTCGTGTTTCAAATAATACTCTCTGCTTTTCTTTCAAAAAACCATCCTATCCTAAGGCCAGATTCTCATCCGGGACGTTTCAGTCGGCAGAAATTCCGCTCCCTGAAACGGCGAATTGTAAAAGAATCGATTATATCGAAAGGGCGGTCGTGTTTTTCGAAATCTCGCGTCGGGACTTATCGGGACACCCAGTACGCGTGTATCACGTATCTGCGCCAAGGGGGTTGAAATTCAAAGGGAGGGGCTGCTCTCGAAAATGGCTGTTACACACGGGGCGGTCGGACGTCGGTAAGAGGGCAAGTAACACGGTTTCTCATCCCCGTCTTCCACGCTGACCAATTGACATTATTTCCCGACGATTGATACGGTTACCCAATCGATAGCTATTATGTGGCGGCTGAGAAGCAGCCCCCGTGCTCCTCTTCGGCCGCCCCCGAGCCGACATATGATTCGGAAGAGGTGCACCGTCTCGGACTCTTACGCGTCGCACGTCGGCGGGCCTCGCCTCTGAATTCCGGTTCGCGGTGAATTCTGTTAACGGAGCGGCGAGGGTAATCGCGGATGTGTATCGTTCCCCGAACGGGCGGTGAGGAGACTCGCGAGTGCGGGGGCGACGAGATTCGTTGAAATAGGGGGGCGGGATTCCGAGTGGCAACGCGGTCGGTTTTTTATATGTCAAGATGAGAACGGTCGTGGCACTGATCACGCGAGAGTGCTGGAAACGAGTGCCCGCGCCTAGAACGTCCAACAACGTAAGCCCCGTGAAACGTTTACAAACGGTCCCCGATCCTGGTCTCTCTAATCGCGGTGATTTACAGATCGGATGATGTAAGCAAGACGAGCGACGAATAACCGAAGTACAGGAACGATGTTCGCTCGGAGAGCGGTGCTCCTCCTTCTCCTGGGAATATCCTTCTGGCCGTCGTCCGCGGATGTCAGGCCCGCGAGGGCCGTCAAGGGGCGGTTTCGCACGTACGCCGCGTGGCGCGTGCTGATGTGCCTGGCGCAGCCACAGGCCTCGCTGAGGACGGACGTTCAGAAGGCCTGGGAGAAGGCTAGGCTGGAGTCCACCCACGCGGACATGAACGTCTCCTTCATCGAGGCGCCACCCAAGACGGACTCGCTCGCCTACCCACTGTCGCTGTTGAACAAGTTTTGTAACGAGATCAAAGGCGGACGGACGATGCTGAGTCTGATAATCGGAGGTGGGTCCGCGGCCAGGTTCCTGGTCACCGCCGCGACCGCGCTCAACGTCCCGACCCTCTGGTTGCCGTTCACCCACGAAGACTTTTTACGACAGGTTCTTCTCCGTCATTCAAGGCCCTCGATACACTGAAAACAGTCCCGTATTCACTATGCGTATAATGTTGCAGGGAAACTTAGGGCAATACGAGAGTCGGATCGGGTCCAGCACGAGGGAAGTCGGAGCGGCCGCGGCGGCCCTCATGCAGAGGGCGAACTGGCACGCGTTCACTCTACTCATCGACACTACCCTACTCCCGTTGACTCATCTTTTGCACGCGAATCAAACGACCCTCACGCCCAGGACCATCATCCACTTGCCGACCAACGACAAGACCCTCCGGCTGCGGATAAAGAGAGTCGCCGAGGAGGGCGGCAGCGGGGGAGTGATAGTGATGGGCTGCGACCTGAACAACGCCAGGAAGATACTGGCGGTGGCCGGGAAGTACGAGATGCTGATGGGACGGTTCCTCTGGCTGTGGCTGGATTTGAAAGCGGAACTGAGGCCGAACGAACCGAACATAATCAGTTCTCATATACTGCACGGGTCCAGGTCGTCCCTGGCTACGAATGAAAATCCGTCGTCGCCCGTGGAGAGCATCAACAGGAATATAAATCTGATCGCCGAGAATCAGTTGTCCGTTAGCTCTCTTCCGAGCCTGGCCGACGACGTCCGCAGGTTGCAGGAGTACAGGTGGCAGAACGAGATGTCAATGAGTAGCAAGCAGGAGGAGAAGGGGTTCAACTTCGACGACGACGACGACGACGACGAGATCAGGATAGGGGATAAAGAGTTGAATTCGAAGGACTTCATGCCGGTCGGCATGCTGGCGCTGAGGCCGTCCGGCATCAAGTTAATGGGCAGCGACACTATATTGTCAAGGATGATCAGGGAGACCTCGCAGGCGTTGGACGAGACGCTGATCGACGTGAAACCGAGGATGACCCGGCTGGGGGAGACGCAGATGGATATCTTCGTGCCGGAGTGCTTCCCGAGGAACACGGCCAAGTTCTTGGGGAACAAGATGAGGCACAACGTTTCCAAGACCTTGACCCAGAAGCTGAGGAGTTCCATGAGCCAGTTGTCGAGGGACAAGGCCAAGTTCCATTTGTTGAACTTGCAGGCTATACGGTTCCCTGGCAACAAAACTCAGCTCAGGTACGTCGCTCGATCGGTAGAGAAATATCTCGTTGAATAACAATCACTTACTACTACGTACTTACGTACATCGGTTACTTCTGCAGGTGGACGAAGGTGGGGACCGTGAAAGGCGGGAAGGAGGTGCACCTGGACACTATAATTTGGCCGGGCGGAGGAATCATGCCGGCTTACCTGGAGCAAGGAGGCGAGAAGATCGGGATGCCGATGTACCGCATAGTGACGGCCCTCGCGTCGCCGTTCACTATGATAACGAACATACAGGAAGGCCTCTGTCTAAGAGGGGTCTTCTGCCGGCAAGGGACCACGCTGATGTGCTGCTACGGTCTGAGCATGGACCTGATGTCGATAGTGTCCCGGGAATTGGGATTCCGGTTCGATTTGTACCTAGTGAACGACGGCCTCTTTGGAAAACGAAATGGTACGTTACTTTACTCACTGCCTCTGTCCGTTTCCGTGTCCTTTCGCGGTGCGCATTGATGACTGTTCATTGTTCTGTGAATATTACATAAGCATTATTTGTAAAGCTTCAAGATCACTGTATTTTTTTGCATGTCAATACGTATTTTTCATGATGCAATGTTGTAGTCGGCGTCAGGATGACCCTCCCAACCTGCCATTTTCGGCTCTAACACCTTTTTTTGGGACACACTGTATTGGTTTTTGTAGAAATTTTTTATACCAAGTGACATAATGGACTCCCCGTCCGTTTAATAAAGAAATTATTATTATTTCCCAACGGATGATCGTTGTTGTAGGTACGAGCGGCACGTGGAACGGGATAATGGGAGAGCTGGTCTCGGGCCGGGCGCAGCTTGCCTTCGCGCCCCTCAGCGTTTCTGCCAACCGGGCGAAGGTCGTCGACTTCACCACGCCGTACTTCTTCAGCGGAGTCAGCTTCCTCACAGCGGTCAAAGTGAAGTCCGAGATATCCCTCTTCCCGTTCTTGTCGCCGTTCAGCACGGAGCTGTGGATCGCGGTGTTCACGTCGCTAAACTTCACCGCGATCGCGGTGGCACTTTACGAATGGTTCAGCCCGTTCGGGTTGAACCCGTGGGGCAGACAACGAAGCAAGAACTTCTCGATCTCGTCCGCTCTGTGGGTGATGTGGGGCCTCCTGTGCGGGCACCTGGTGGCCTTCAAGGCCCCTAAATCCTGGCCTAACAAGTTTCTGATCAACATTTGGGGTGGGTTCTCCGTGATCTTCGTGGCCTCGTACACGGCCAACATCGCCGCCCTCATCGCCGGCGACTTCTTCAACCCGGCCGTCAGCAACTACCACGACAAAAGCGTAAGCGGTCCCCCTTGAACGACAATTACATTCGTTATCTCCTTCGTTACGATTAAGAATCGTGTAGATGAAGTTAGCGCCGTTTCGCGTTTATTGCAGTTATTGCTGCAAAAGGTCGGCGCTCCGAGAGCCTCGGCGGCTGAGTACTACGTACAAAGAGCTAGTCTACACTTGTCGTCCCACATGGCCAGGTATTCACTGTCGAACATCGACGAGGGCGTCGAGAGGTTGAGGAACGGTACCTTAGACATACTAATAGCAGACACGCCTATTTTGGATTACTACCGCGCCATCGACAACGGCTGCAGACTGCAGAAGATCGGGGACACCATAAACGAAGATACTTACGCCATCGCTCTGACCAAGGGTCACCCCCTCAAAGAAAGTATATCGAAGATCATCGCCAACTATTCCAGCACTGGGTTGTTAGACATCCTACAAGAGAAATGGTAAATTATACTCCGGTTCAGCGTTGTTATATGTCAGTGGCATGTCCAACTCATTTCTCCCTACTCTAACAGCTCTCCCCACCTCATGCAATAATTACTGTAACTCAGCGAACCATAATGCACTCACCCTACTCGATGCATCCCTACCTACGCTCCCGCTGAAGGTCGTGTCTCTCGCGCGACATCGTTGGACATAGTGATTCAGTCGATAGTGACCAACACGGTATACAGTCTGAAAAAAGGACGATTTTCCAGGTACGGCGGTCTTCCCTGTATCCGAGGTAGGAACACGGGTCTGGAACACGAACAGCGGAGGCAGCCCAGACCTTTAGGCGTGGTGTCGGTAGCGGGTGTGTTCTGCCTGCTGGGGCTGGGAGTCGTGCTCGGGGCGATCATCCTGGCGGGAGAACACTTGTTCTACAAGTACACGCTGCCGAAGTTGAGGCACAAGCCGGACGACTCGATCTGGCGTAGCCGCAACGTGATGTTCTTCTCCCAGAAATTGTACAGGTTCATCAACTGCGTGGAGCTGGTGTCGCCGCACCACGCGGCAAGGGAGCTGGTCCACACGGTGAGGCAGGGTCAGATCGCGTCGCTGTTCCAGAAGAGCGTCAAGCGAGTAAGTGACCTTCGGCTTGCCGCGACCGTTCCCGTAATAATTTATCTACAAGGCAGCCATGTTCTAGAAGGAACACGAACAGCGACGAAGAGGCAGGAGCAAGACGCACTTCGCGGACATGATCGAGGAGTTAAATCGGAGAAGGTAAATCGGCCGGAATTCTATTTGCGTCTGTGAAGTTGGTACGGCCTCCTATTGACAAATAAAAAATAATTATAGTTCTAGAGTGCCTGATAACAGTTCCGCACTCTAAATGCAGAATATTTCAAAAACAAAAATGTCCGCGCTACCTTCACAGTCCAGCACAGACTTTTCTTCCTCTAAAGTACCAATATTTGTTAAAAAATTCGATGTCCTTTGAGAGTTCCCGAGAGTTCTCAATTAAGTACTAGTTGCATAATATACTATTTCTCCACCGCCAGCACGGACCTTCCTTCTCTAAAGTACCAATATTTATTAAAAAAATTCGATGTCCTTTGAGAGTTCCCGAGAGTTCTCGATTAATAACGGTCCAATATAAATTTTCAAGTCGATATCTTAAAAAGATACCCTGTTTTTAAACAATTATTTTTCTCCGCCAACACGGACTTTCCTCCTCTAAAGTAGTAATAGTTATTCAAAAATTTAATGTTTTTTTTTAGAGTTCCGGGCAGTTCTCGTCTAGTTTAGATAGAACATAAAATTTCAAATCGATAGCTTCTTTCACTTATTACTAAACGAAAATTAACGGTGGTTGTATGTGTGTGTGGTAGAGAAAAGTTGTTTAAAAATATAGTAACTATTAAGATATGGTCTTGAAATTGTATATTCTAACTGAACTAGACTGCCATATACTGTCATATACTACCATACTATCATATGACTATCATATACTATCATATACTGTCATACTATCATATACTATTATATGCTGTCTTTCATACCATCGACTAAATAATCGACAATATGATCCGATTAATTACTAGCTAGTCAATAATTGAAATAAGTCGACAGTGCCCATTACTAATTGTAAATTGACTCGTGAATTTCGTTCCGCAGAGCCGAGCAACGTAAGAAGATAGACATCGTGCCGCGGCAAGAGGAGCAGATGTCGACTTTCAAAAAGGAAGAGAAGACAGTAAAGGGCAGAGAACGAAGCAGGAGCAAGAGTCCGTTGATGCCACCGAGCCCGAGGCGGGAGAAGAGCCGTAGCTCTACCAATTTATCCAGCTCGAGACTAGGTCTGTCCCCCATCACGTTGGACGCGCCGATGAAGCCTAGAGACTTCACCCTGAGCAGTACAAACCTCCGCGCGAGGAGTCCTTTGGAGACGGTGGGTCGAAGACTGAGCCACGGCGACGGCGGGTCACCGCCCCCGCGTCTGGGCTCGAACTTCGGCGGCAGCGCGACGCTGCGGCCGCTGGCCCCGACGAAGAGCGACTCGACGGGAACCGCGACGCCTACAGCAAAAGGAGAATCAACCGGAGGAGGAGGAGGAGGAGTACCTACGCCCAGATACGCGAGGAGTCCGGCGAAGCGTGGACAATCGTTCCCGGTGTTCGCCACCCTGAGGCCTCCGCACACCTCCAGCCACCAGATATCGAAGAGCTCCTTGCTGTCGCCGAACAACGAGCTGACCACCGCCATAGGCCGCAAGCTGTCCCGCGAGTGGGGCTCCGGGACCATAGACATCACCCGGTCCACGGAGACGGTGGCCAGGGGGTCCACGTACACCCTCAACCAGGAGATGACGTTGTCCCTGGAGCGGCCGCCGCACGAGAAGATCCAGGAGGACCCGTTGCCCATCAAGAAGCCGATCAGGAGGGCCAGGAGCCACGAGAACCGGGACACCGGCAAGCTGATGGCCGATTTACCGTCGCCGAGGCTCGCCGCGCAACAGCCCGTGGTCGGAGGCAGATCGGTAAGCGAGAGAACTAAGAAGCAGTTGGAATCCGAGTTGAAAGCGATTTTAAGTGCCAGAGCTCACCACCGGGACCTCCACCCCCCTTGATAGCCGACGGACGGGCTCGTCTAAAACATACAGTTTCAACAAAGAGAGTTCTTGAGAAAAGTGAGCAGAGTATTAAAGAGAGGATCGTTGCCTCTGAGGGGCTTTGATTGATTTAAGCAATATCAGATTTATAGTCAATTTGTAGAGGAAAACATCCGTGAAACCGTAACGCAAAAAAAAAGTATATATATATATAAAGAAAAAAAGTATATATATATATATATATATATATATATATATACTTTTTTTCTTTATATATATATATTTATATATTATATATATTATATTATATTATAAATATATATATATTATATATATATATATATATATATATTTATATATATATATATATAGACAGTGTCTCTGGGTAACGAAAAACGGAAGGGCTCCTTCTCACGAGGAAAAAAAGCGAAGTCTCTTTGTCTGTTCATGTTGTTAATATTGATAGAACGTACGTTGAAATGGCAAAAAAAAAAAAAAAAAACTGCTAGGAAACTTTAGTAGAGATCGTCTTAATGAGTAGCGAAACTTAAACGAGTATCAAATATTTTCTTGTTGGCATATTTTAATCTCTACAGCGAGCGCGGGCCCCGGCGAGTCTCCGACACGACACGCGATCGTTCGGCATCCGTGCACCGCCGTTGCCCCCCGCGATCCGCCTAGCTCTCTCTCTCTCTCTCCCCGACCCTCCTCATTCCGGGTCGTCCCCGGGGAAAACGGCGGTACACGGTGTTTCGTTGAATCCCATACTGCCATATACCTTTTAATAATAGCGAGAGACTCGCCCGAACGGCTCACGGCGTAGAAACGACCAGTAAAACAAGAAGAAAGAAAGAACGCGTAATCGAAAATCTTGGGAAATAGTCTCCTCGGAGCCCGGCGAATAACTCGGAATCGGACGGGTCACTTTTTTACCGATTTGCTGGCACTCCGTCAAACTGAAATAACGACAAAGATAGTACGTACGTACATAAATACATACATGAATACGTGGATACATACGAGGATACATACGTGGATACATACAAGCATTAATCATAAAACTACTTGTAATCTCATTCACCTGTAGAGGAAAACGATTGCTGCGCAGCGTATTATAGGTGAAGAAGAGATATTAATTCAGGAATTGCACAACGCATAGAATCATCGGAATTGAACAGGCACATAAAAAAAACAACTCTTATCGATGTTCTTTTCCTTTCGGTCTTCTTTTCCAGATCAGATCTGTCATCCCTTCGAATCGATCCTAACTATCAACACTTTAGAACGTTAGTGTGAGTGTGTGGGACTAAAGAAAAAAAAGCACTAATCGAAAAGAAAAAAGAACAAAAAAAAGAACAAAAATAATTGATGAGCGAGGCCTTAGGAGTAGTCGATCCGCCCAAATTCTTTACTTATCGATGACATAGCGTGTAATCGTATTACCGAGCAATTCGCTATACAATTATAAATTGTAAAGACATAGGTACTAGCGATTTAGTTTGATAATTCTCTTCGTTAGGCAAACAGTACGCGCACGAAATTTCCTGAAAGTCGATAGAGGCAGAGACCACCGCCGATCTCTGGCAGAACTTTCGTTCTCTCTCTCTCTCTCTCTCTCTCTCTCCCCAATCTCTCCGGCTGATTAATTCGTTTCGCTGCATGGATCTATCCCTGACTTATGAAAGTGACTTCTGGCTGTCGCCCCTAAAACTATTTTCAACTCAACCTTAGAGCATATACTAGGGATGGCGAAAAAATATCGACATTTTAAAATATCGATACTCAGTTATGAATATCGGCGTCGATATTATTTATATATTTATTCATTTTCATTTATTTATTATCGATATTTATTTTTATTTTTCAAAACATTTATTTTTCATTTATTTATTATCGATATTTTAAAATATCGATATTCATCGATATTTGCAATATCAATATTTTCTTTCTGACATTTTCTTTTCGACATTTTTCTATATCGGTATTCATCGATATTTTCAATATCAATATTTTCTTTCATTCTATTATTCAATATCGATATTGAGGTCATCAATACGTATCGATACAAAAATATCAATATTTTTTTCAATATCGCCATCCCTAGTATATATTACTGGAGGCAGCAACGCCGTGCTCGAGAAATGTGGTCAGAATCGCTATCAATGAACGAATTGATAGTAAGAAAGACAGCATGTATTCTTCAATAATCGATCATACTTCTGGATGACGGCATGCTGGCTCCAGTAGTACGTGCTCTAAGAACTTAACCGAGGATGCTTCTTTAGATGAAAGGTGAAGCGAGTGAAAGAGCGACTAGCTCGAGGCAATTCAGGAAAACTAAATCAAAATACAAATCGCATAGGGGGCCAGTTGAGCGTCGCCCGAGCCTAACCGAATCAAAGATAGACTTATTAAATGAAATTAATAGCCGTAACATCGTTTGCGAAAGTGGGTTCCGCCGGTAATTTGGTTCAGTAGTGATTCGTATATACGCACCCCGCTCGTTTTCATTTCGTTCAGTATATAAAACAAGACAAACGAGAGATATAATCGTTCTTCTGAAAGTCCTTGTACATACGTGTCTTCTACTCTAGATACCTGAAGAGACATTATTGCACTGAATTAAAGGTCGAGCCCCCTACTTCATTGTGCGCCAACAAGACCCTGTACGGTTCGAGCGTTGCTTGGAAAGATCAGAGCAAAATTGATGGGGATAGAAATTCGGCGTCGGCCTAGTATCGAAAATACATGTTTAGATTTTTCTGTTCTGCGTTCGTTTGTTGAATTAAGCGCGAACTTGGGAATTTTCTTTCTATTGCTCTCTTCTTTCCATTCGGAAAATTGCCGTTCATCGGTGAAGCTGAAATGTTTGGAAATACTTACTTGAAATCGATAATCAGAGGTTTTCATTGTTAGAGATTTATAGGAGAAGCACAGAGGAGACATTACTAAATAGTGGCAGTCTTATGATACGAGAAAGGTATTACATAATTGCCTTCTAACTCCCTTCCGATCGTTAGGAAGTAATTGGCGATGGACGAAAATATTCATTGATTACACCTGAAGTATTCGAGATAGGAGAAAATTGTATACAACCTTTTTTTGCAGGTAATAGTAGTACCTACAACTTTTGTTTGAAGCACTTTTCGAAATTCCGACAACAAAAGAAATTTTTGTTTTGTAAGATTTTTTCAAGGGATTTCCCTTCACATTTCTCAAAATCCTCGTTTGGTTTCAATAACTTCTTACCTCTTGCCGCTAATGAAAAATGTTTCAAACGAAAGTTATAGGTACTATCAAAAGCTACGACTTTCATATGAATCATTTTTTTCTAACACCAATAGTTAATGAGTAATTTGGAAAAATCTGTTTCTTCGTTTTTTATCAATTACTCATTAAATATTGAATCTAGCGAAAAATGTTTCAGACGAAAGTTGTAGTTCTAATTGCCAGCTACAGATAAAGTCATATGCAATTTTCCTGTAAACCCAACGCTTTAAGAATATTTAAGGAAAAACGAAATTTTCTAACAAAAGTTTGCTGTTTCAGCCGGATTTTACTAGTATCCATAAAATGCCAGTGAAATGCACTTAACTCGTTAAATACTAAAGTTACAAGAAAAATGTATAGAATCTTTCTTGTAGAAAATGTCAAAACCTACAACTTTTATCTGAATCATTTTTCGAAATTCCGACAAAAAAGGAATTTTTGTTTCCCGAGATTTTTCCAAGGAGTACCCTTTCAGATTTCTTAAAATCCTCGTTTTTTGTTAATAACTGCTTACGTGTTGCCGCTAGCGAAAAATGTTTCAAACGAAAATTGTAGGTACTATCAAAAGCTAAAGGTTTTGTATGAAACATTTTTCGCTGGCGTCAATAAGTAACGAGTAATTTGCAATAAACAATTTTATCGTTTTTTGCAAATTACTAGATAACTATTAACGCTAGCGAAAAATCTTTCCAATAAAAGTTGTGGCTCTAGTTGTCAGCTACAAAAAGGCTCTCTTTCAATTCGCCCGTAGATCCTACGGTTTAAGAGTATTTGAAGAAAAACGAAATTTTTTGCCAAAAGTTGGGTGATTCGTCTGGATTTTGTCAGTACCCATAAAATGCCACTTAATCGTATTTAACTCATCAGATATTTAAGTTAGAAGAAAAATACATAGAACCTTTCTTGTAAAGGACGTCAAAACCTAATTTTTTATGTGAACCATTTTTCGAAATTCCGAGAAAAAAATATTTTCAATGTTTCCGATATTTTTCCAAGGGATTTCAGATCCCTTCAGATTTCTTAAAATTCTCGTTTTTTTTTTCTATAACTTCTTACCTTTTGTCGCTAGTGAAAATTGTTTCAAACGAAAGTTATAGGTACTATCAAATGCTACAACTTTCATACGAATCATTTTTTTCTAACGTTAATAGTTAATGAGTAATTTGCAAAAAACTGTTTTCTCGTATTTTATCAATAACTCGTTAACTATCGATGTTAGCGAAAAATGTTTCAAATAAAAGTTGTAGTTCTAGCCGTCAGCTATAAAAGGGGTCTCTTAAAATTTTCCCGTAGATTCTACGGTTTAGGAGTAATTGAAAAAAAACGAAATTTTTTGCCAAAAGTTTGATGTTTCAAGCAAACTTTACCAACATCCATAAGATGCCAATTAAATGCACTTAACTCGTTAAATGCTAAAGTTACAAGAAAAATGCATTGAATCTTTCTTGTAGAGGACGTCAACCCCTACAACTTCTGTTTAACAATTTTTTCGCTAACGTCATTAATTAATTAATAAATAAAATTGTTTACTACAAATATTTTTTCTTCCAGCGAGAAATGTTTCGGACAAAATATGTAGCTCCAATTGCCAGATACAAGAAAGTCCCATGTACGCAGTTATAGATCACTGCATATTTCCTTCAAACTCTAGCAAAAACCTGCGTTCCGAGGCCCGTTACTGTTCAAAATAAGCAGTCACTGCCACTCTTCAGTAGTCATCTCCTCGGTCTAAGAATCGAAAATATTCTTAACGCCGCGCGTTAGCATTAAAACGTTGATTCCACACCCGATGGCAATAAGATTATTCTACACTACGGATGAACACTGCCATAATTTCAACTATTGATTTCGAGATCCTGCCAGATAATGTTATTCAATCTCACAAGCCAAGACGCGTCACATATACATTCGCTTCAGGACTCTCTCTCTCTCTCTCTCTCTCTCAGACGCTAAACGAGTATCGGTCGTTCGGATATATTTCTAAAATAACGAAACGCAACACCAAAGTATATAATCGACTCCGCGTATATAGAAAAGAAGAAAAGTGTCTCGGTCTAAAGGGCAAAGTTCCTAACGCTCGTGAGAATTATTTTTTTCATAATCACTACCGAGGAACTTTGCGGGGACCCGATATATATACATTCGGACTTGCTCTTTTTTCGACTCATCGACGAACTAAATATTATAATTATACGAATCGTATCTTTTCGTTCGTAGCTCGTAGGAAACACCTATACTTATGTTGCATTGAAGTTGCACGGGATTCCGTTGCGGTTCGGACGCAACTTGAATGAAACCAATTTACAATTGTAAGATCATGAAGAAAAAAAATCACAAAAAGAAAAAAAAGAAATCGTAGAGAATTACACGGAGTAGTCGTAACGAATCACGAGGAATTCTGTTATCGCGGTGACTTGTTGGCGTACGGTATTGGGTTAGGTTCCTTGTAACCTACCTCGTCTCTCTTGTTACGCCTACTATTATACTGTTATTGTTGAGAACTCCATATTAATAAGAAATAAATATATTGTCTCAAAATAAATATCTTTTTCTTATTTCTCGAACTCGTCCCAGAAACCACGTGATTATAGAGGTAGAAATCGACGTCGACGTGCTGGACCATCAAAAAAAGCGAACCTAACGCTCGTGAAAATTATTTTTTTATAATCACTACCGAGGAACTTTGCGGGATCCCGATATATACATTCGGACTTGCTCTTTTTTCGACTCATCGACGAACTAAATATTATAATTATACAAATCGAATCTTTCGTTCGTAGCTCGTAGGAAACACGTACAGTGACGCCCATAATTATTTGGACACATTTGGAAATTAAAAAAAAAATTAAAAAATAAAATTTTTAGTATTGAATCGAAGAACTTTATCTTCTGTGGAATTTTAGAGAGCTTAATTTACTATAAAATGTCAAACAAAGAATTAAAAAAACTTGGTATTCATTGAAATCGCGAGGAAAATAGTAAAGGACATGTTTTTTAACTTTTTTTATTAGGATCTGTAATAAAAATTGGAAGTGTCTCGTTTGCAGACCTAAATAAGTTACATGCATGTACAAAGTTTCATCAAAATCGGTTAATATTGCTACGTGCTATAAGCGATTAGAAATTGAAAAAATCGCAGTTCTCCACGACTTGAAAATCTACGACTAGGATAAATTGAAGAATTTTTACACGTTTCGACATGTCTAACTCTTTTATGGTTTCATCGATTTTTATGAAACTTTACACATTCATATAACACGTTTAGATCTGAAAACGGGATGTTTGAAATTTTTGCTAGAGTCTCCAACAAAAAAGTTAAACATTATGATCTTTTCTTTTTTCTTCAAGATTTCGGCGAGTAGTAATTTATTTTAACTGTTTGTTACACATTACATAGTAAATTAAGTCTTTTAAAAGCCCACAAAAAATTAAGTTAGTTAGCTTCCGGAAATATGCATGTCGTAATTGGGGAGAAAATGTTGAAAAATGATTATATATAATAATAGTAATAGTAATATAATAATAATAATAGTAAAATATAAAGTAAATAAGTAATATATTACAAATTATGTAAAGATTCTCAAATTTTGTAATAATGTCATAATTTTTTATATATGTTCCAAAAGACGGTAAAAAAAGAACAGATTATGACAAGAATTGCCGAAATCTAGTATAATATGTTGAATTCTGATATAATTTAACATGTTAAAATTTCACAAAATTTGATGATATATATTCGTGAAGAAATTATGTCAGAATTCAACATATTATATTAGATTTCGTGAATTCTTGTCATAATCTGTTCTTTTCTGACCGTCTTTTGGAACATATATAAAAAATTATGACATTATTACAAAATTTGAGAAATTTTACATAATTTCTAATAAATGGCCATTTTTCAACATTTTCTGCCCTGCAATTATGACATGCATATTTCCACCAGGGAAGTTAGTCGGCTCCCTTTGATAAAACTTATTCCGTTTTGAAGTGTGTTCGATAAATTAATTGTAGTCATTGTATACTTATGTTGCATTGAAGTTGCACAGGAATCGCGGTTCGGACGCAACTTGAATGATAGTTACAATTGTAAGATCATGAAGGAAAAATCACCAAAAAAAATCGTAGAGAATTACACGGAGTAATCGTAACGAATCACGAGGAATTCTGTTATCGCGGTGACTTGTTGGCGTACGATATTGGATTAGGTTCCTTGTAACCTACATACCTCGTCTCTCTTGTTACGCCTACTATTATATACTGTTATTGTTGAGAACTCCATATTAATAAGAAATAAATATATTGTCTCAAAATAAACATCTCCTCCTTATTTCTCGAACTCGTCCCAGAAACTACGCGATTACAAAGGTAGAAATCGATCATCAAAGCAAGCGAACCTAACGCTCAATTATTTTTTTCATAATCACTACCGAGGAACTTTGCGGGGACCCGATGTATGCATTCGGAACTGCTCCTTTTTCATCAACGAACTAAATATTATAATTATACGAATCGTATCTTTCGTACGTAGCTCGTAGGAAGTTGCACGGGATCGCGATCCGGACGCAACCTGAATGAAACCAATTTACAATTGTAAGACCATGAAGAAAAAAATCACAAAAATGACTTCCTTTTGAGGAAGTTAAAAAGAAATCGTAGAGAATTACACGGAGTAACGAATCAGAAAAAANTTTTTTCATCGACGAACTAAATATTATAATTATACGAATCGTATCTTTCGTTCGTAGCTCGTAGGAAGTTGCACGGGATCGCGATTCGGACGCAACCTGAATGAAACCAATTTACAATTGTAAGACCATGAAGAAAAAATAACAAAAATGACTTCCTTTTGAGGAAGTTAAAAAGAAATCGTAGAGAATTACACGGAGTAACGAATCAGAAAAAATTCTGTTATCGCAGTGACTCGTTGGCGTACGATATTTGGTTAGGTTCCTTGTAACCTACCTCGTCTCTCTTGTTACGCCTACCATTATACTGTCATTGTTGAGAACTCCATATTAATAATAAATAAATATATATTGTCTCAAAATAACCATCTCCTCGTTATTTCTCGAACTCGTCCCAGAAACTGATCCTCTACTACGATGCCTGTCCGCGATTGTTAACGATTCAGCTCCTCGAAGCTCCTCGTTCTGGTGTTATCAATTCCCGAAAACGGGAACGAGCCAGCTGGCGGAGGCGATAGTCGAACTCGCTATAAGCCTGGAATCACCGGACGCGTTGGTTCAAAGGTGCGCTACGCGATTACAAAGGTAGAAATCGACGTGGACGTGCTCGATCATCAAAGCAAGCGAAATAATTGCAAGTCACTCGCGTCATCTACGATCACGAGTGCTGTTTCACGGTCGAACTTTCGCTTGGCTGTGTTCGTTCGTACGTTCGTTCGTTCGTTTTCGTCCGTCCCGTCGTCCGCCTAACCAACCATACACAAACGAGGTGGCAACATCTCTCTGTTACTCTCTCGCGATTACGGTAACATGTAAATATAGTCGTCGTCTACACCGTTTTCGTGTTCGCCGAAAATCTTCGCACACAGATTGGCCGAGTCGCGTTACGGACATGTGTGGAATGCAGATTTTTCATTCAGAAGCCGATCGGAAGTAGCAGCGGAGACCGTGAGAGACGTCGTCGTTATCAGCCTTTCGAGCCTTACCGCGCGTCAAAACCGTCACGGACCGGACTTGTCTAACGTGCGGGTTAGCGATAGGAGTGTTCAGATGATACTCTCCGTAGAGAGCTGTCCACGCATCGTCAGGATCCTGCGCTCCTGGAGCACGTGCGTTTAACGCCGAGAACCGTTTGACGTGGGCTGTCGTTTATCTTCGTCGTATCCTCTGCGTCATCAGCGGCCGTCGATGAATGATTAAGTCCTGTGAATTATGATCACGTCTCGAATCTACTTAAGCTAATCTATTCAAGGAATTTTATATCGTGTTTCCCCGTGTCTGGCTCGTATAGACCATTTCAGTAAGTAAAACCGAGTGAGCTCTACTCTTGTTTTCTGCAAATACGCTTTATGAATGAACGTACCATTGAATAAGTCGATTGTCCGCAGTTCACTTTAATGGACGAAGAGGATTTTTGTATGAAAAATGAAGCTGAGGGCAGCTTCCATTCAGAGAACCTCGGGTCAGGTTCTTCATTTGTCCCCGAGGACAAAGGGCCCGGGGCAGGTGCCGAGAAGAACGGAGACCTTGGGGACATGACTTTTTATATGACCAATTATATAAAAGACGCCATGAAGATGATGTTCATCATGCGCAGCCATCACATGCTGACGGACGTTATACTTGAGGTCGGCTCAGAACTGTTCTATGCTCACAAGGTGATCCTGGCCGCGGCCAGTCCTTACTTCAAGGTAAACCAACACGATGGACGAGGACGAAATCAAATACGAAATGAATCAAGTCGAACTCGTTGCGTTCCAGGCGATGTTCACGGGGGGTTTGAAAGAGTCGGAAATGACCAGGGTTAAACTGCAGGGCGTTTGCCCGACCACGATGGCACGGTTGATGTACTTCATGTATACCGGGCAAATAAGAGTCACAGAGATTACCGTGTGCTCGCTTTTATCAGCTGCCACCATGTTTCAGGTATGCGCGCCAGATAACGTCCAATAAATTAATGAACTATGACGAAGCGGTTTAAAACCTGACACTGTTCTGTTTTTTTTTCTTTGTTCTCTCCTCTCTGCTCGCACAGGTTAGTAATGTGATAGACGCGTGTTGCGTGTTCTTGGAAAGACAGTTAGATCCGACGAACGCGATCGGGATCGCGAACTTTGCCGAGCAACACGGCTGTCAGACTTTGTATCAGAAAGCGAATCAGTTTATTGTTCAACATTTTAGTCTTATATGTAAAGAAGAAGAGTTCCTGCAGTTGTCCGCGATGCAACTGATATCGCTGGTTAGAAAGGACGAGCTGAACGTGCAGGAAGAGCGCGAAGTGTACAACGCGGTACTGAAATGGGTCAAGTATAACGAGGAAGCGAGGGGCCCGAAAATGGAGCACATACTGCAGGCGGTCAGGTGCCAGTACCTAACGCCTAACTTCCTCCGAGAGCAGATGAAAAACTGCGACGTGCTAAAGAAAGTACCGGCGTGCCGCGAGTACCTCGCGCAGATATTCAAGGATCTGACTCTCCATAAAAAGCCGGTGGTCAAGGAGAGGACACCGAACACTCGTAGAGTGATATTCATAGCCGGCGGATTCCTGAAACACTCTCTCGACGTTTTGGAAGGTTACAACGTCGACGAGAAGACCTGGACGCAGCACGCGAAATTAATCATACCGAGATCTGGCTTAGGCGGCGCGTTCTTGAAGGGCATGTTCTACGCCGTCGGAGGGAGGAACAACTCGCCAGACAGCAGGTAAATTTCTTTGAACCTCCGACAGCGGATTGGGTACAAATTAAATATTCAGCATTTGCAGATACGACAGCGACTGGGTGGACAGATACAATCCAGCAGCGGATCAGTGGAGAGCTTGCAGTCCGATGTCAGTGCCTAGAAACAGAGTAGGGGTGGCTGTTATGGACGGTCTGCTGTACGCTGTCGGAGGCAGTGCGGGTGCGGAGTACCATAACAGCGTTGAATGTTACGACCCGGATCACGATTCTTGGACGAATGTAAAACCGATGCACATCAAGAGATTGGGAGTTGGAGTAGCCGTCGTCAATAGGTAAAAGATATTAACTACCGATAAGCGAATTTTCAATTAAACGTCGATGTAACTTGGCAGATTACTCTATGCGATCGGCGGGTTCGACGGGAAGGAGCGATTGAACTCTGTCGAATGCTACCATCCCGAAAACGACGACTGGACGATGGTTTCGTCTATGAAATGCAGTAGATCAGGTGCTGGGGTCGCAAGTCTCGGACAGTACATTTACGTAGTCGGGGGATACGACGGGACCAGACAGTTAAACTCTGTAGAGAGATATGATACAGAGAAGGATTTGTGGGAGCACGTCAGTAATATTTCGATTGCTCGCAGTGCTCTGAGCGTCACCGTGTTGGATGGGAAATTATATGCAATGGGTAAGGATCAGGGGAGAGAAAGAACGCGTGATCGCCGACGATTCGAGTTGACGAAATCTCGTTTCAGGCGGGTACGACGGGGATCGATTTTTAAACATAGTGGAGATCTACGACCCCATGAAGAACACGTGGGAGCAGGGGGTGCCAATGACCTCGGGGAGATCGGGCCACGCGAGCGCCGTGTCTTACCACCATTGTCCCATCAATTGCGATCACCTGGACCACAATTTACCAGCGGAGAAACCGCCCTCGTGATGAACGTAGTTCAGTGTTAGTATTGGTTCATAAGGAAAGAAGCGAATCATAGACTGATGGATCGCGTTTTCAAGTTGTGGAATGAGGCACAGCGTCGACGAATTTTAACATTCAATTGTAACATACGTGCGTAATATCCCGGTCACTTCCAACAATAAAATTGTAAATAGAAGTTGTATCTCTAAACGGAAAATTTTTATACGAGACTCCTTAGGAAAATTTTTATATAAACTTATTCGAACCACTGTACATTTGTAATATACATTATATACATATTGTTTAAATAATTTTAAGTGTGTGTATGTAAATGTGAATTATCCACAACTGATTCCTGCATTTCTGACTTCGTTAGCGAAATATTCAATTGTGAAACATGGAAAGACTCGATTCTAAGAAATAAATATTAACTAAAGAATTTTAATGGTATTCTTTTTTTTTTTAACCATCCTGACACAACGAATGCTTCAATTTAATATAGTCAAATCGCCTATAGTGACCGCGGTCCCACTTTGAAAAGTACGTGGGAGTCAAAAACAGGTTCTGTTGTCAAGATGGACCACACTAATCGATATTTTCGAAAGCGGAGAAACGCGTACTCCGCGATCGTTCGGATCTTTTGAGGCCCGATGAAGCAACGATCATATCACAAGGCATAATCAAGGTATTGCTCAAGAATTATTCTAAACGATGGGATCTCCATATACGTGAACCGTACAGTGTTTACCTGTTAGCTATACTGGTCGCCATACGGTAAGGTTAAACGAGAGGAGCTCCAGGGATGATAAACGATGAGAACGATCAATTCTCGCACGGGTTTCTCCACCGACCGTGAAACACATCGAAATTCGGTGGACCACGTGAAAACCCGATGGAGTACAATGAGATCTGTGTACAAATTGTTCTTCCTGTGGCTCATCTTCGTCGCGCTGATAATACTGCTGAATCTGACCAATTTCTCTCACCAATCTCACCAAAACAAGATTTACGATGTGCCCACCAAAGAGACCGTCCTCTCGAACACTGCCAAAAGGGTGCAGCCACCCTCCGTTACTCGGGAAGTGACGATATGCGTGGTGGTCTGCGGGGACAGAGTGGACGAGGCACTGACCATGCTCAAGTCCGCCCTGGTTTTTACAAAAAGATCCCTGCAGTTCATCGTGATAGCGGAGACCAATTTGATTACTGCCTTTGACGAGAAGCTGGCCGAATGGAAAGTCATGTCGAACAAAACGTTTGATTTCACTGTGAAACCCATCACGTTCCCAGAAGGTAGCGACGCTGCTATGTGGAAGAAGTTATTCAAGCCCTGTGCTGCGCAGAGATTATTCCTTCCAGTAAGTATTTCAATATAAAATACGATTATTCCATGTATTTATTTTATATGTTTTTACAGTCTGTATTGAATGACACGGATGCTGTTTTGTATGTGGACACGGACACCCTGTTCTTGGCACCGCCAGAGATTATTTGGGACGAGTTTAAGAAAATGAATTCTAGCCAGCTGGCTGCTCTCAGCCCAGAGCACGAGGACCCAAGCACGGGATGGTACAACAGATTTGCTAAGCATCCTTACTACGGGAAACTCGGCGTGAACTCTGGAGTGATGCTAATGAACCTGACGAAGATGAGGGAGTTCAGATGGATAGAATACGTGATACCTATCCACAAACAGTATAAATTGAAGATAACGTGGGGAGATCAGGATATAATAAACATTATATTCCACTATCACCCAGAAAAGTTGTACGTCTACTCGTGTAGGTACAATTACAGGCCCGACCATTGCATGTATATGCCTGTTTGCACTAAAGCCGAGAAGGAGGGTGCCCTCGTGTTACATGGCTCGAGGAGCACGTTTCATTCCGAGAAGCAGCCACCCTTCAGGGCGATTTACAGAGCGATGGAAGAGTATCAGTTGAACACTGATCCGTACGACTATTTATTGGTACCAATGAGGAACTACTTAGCCCTGGAGCATAAGTCGAACTGTGGCAAAGTGTGGAAAGTATTTATTAGCCAGCCGGAGTTACACTTAGGACAGCAATAATATAACGAAGCATCTTCCAGTATACCGAATTTAGTAGATGACATTTAATATATATACACCGCTTAGGCGACAATTTTATCTCTACCCAGACTGACTACGTTCCAGTATAGTGCGTTCTCGTTCCGTTTTATTAAAACAAGTGCGCTGTGATTGTTGAAGTGTGAAGAGAGGGAGAGCCATATTACATTCTAAGACAATACTCTTTTTCGAAAATCTCGTTTCATACTTAAAAAGAGAGAACCGTAGTATTACTTTATACAGAAGCCGTTCGACTAAATTTGATACGACGCTTTTACCAGCGTCTGTGTAATCGTTTCATCCTTTGTGATACTTTTACGAATAAAATCGTTTTTCTAACGTGACCACCCGTTTCACTGCTCCGCCGCGTATGATAACGCACCGTTTCCTCGCTCCACCTCTCTTAAAGAGAGGAGGGGGCCATTGCATTGAAAGGGTCCCGATTCCGAATCATAGATGCCAGACTGAGGACCGGGAGCCATCGGGAATCAGCCCCTCCACTTACGCACACAATCGCACCGTGTCCGTCTGCTCCGAGTTCGGCTCAATTTCGGCTTGTAGAGAGAGAAGGCGAGACATCAGTCCGTCGCTCTTGCTCCTGAGGCAAAAATCCAAGTTGCGCGCAACCGACTGACGACGATTGATGTTTCGCTTTCTCTCTCTACGAAGCCGAAGTTGAGCCGAACTCGGAGCACACAGACACGGTGCGATAGTGTGCGTAAGTGGAGGGGCTGATTCCCGATGGCTCCCGGTCCTCAGTCTGGCATCTATGTTCCGAATAAGGGAACCGCAGTACGGAGATACGCTCCTGCGAGTCACGATCGCTCGTGAAATCGCGTTTCTAAACAACATCCTCCTCCGTATACCGATCCCGCAAAATTTGACTCGTTGGACGAAGCACACAGTTGGAAGAGAGGGAGATAGAGAAGAGAACTGGTTCTCCGCGATGGAAGTTCGCGTGGTCAGCGAATTTGCGTTGCGATAACGATCGGCACGGCTCTGATACAAGAGATAAGACCGGAGATTGTCGGCCAGTCGATCTGGGAACGGTACACGTCATGAGGAACTCCTGTGTTTCTTCTATTTGACTTCCATCCTGGTAACGTCCAGACAGAAGAAAGGTGAGTGAAGAATGATCGACGATCTCGCGGTATAAAAATGAAATGGTAATTGTTTCATAGCTAATCGAGCGGGTAACAGCCGGGCGAAATTAATAACTGTGAGAATTGTAACGCTGGCCAACGATCCGTTAAACCAGCACGACCACCTTCCAGTGGTTCTCCTGTTACGCAGATCTCCGGACCTTTGTACCATATTTCTATAATTCCTGCGTATCTTATTATCTTTTTTATCTCGCCGCTAATTTCGTTATTTTTACCTGCTGACGCAGAGTCACGCACGCCCGGGTGTATATATATAATCGATTTCCGAACTTCTGGATCACGATACCCCGGCCTCGCTATCGGACTTTTATTACAGCATTAAACGGTCTTATCGAGCAGCTAGCTTTCCGTCTAACCAGGCAACTTTCGATTCTCCTTCGTTCTTTTTATCTCGCTATCGCAAGCATGCTTTTCCCCGTGTGTACGCTTTAAAAAACATATGATCGACCGGGAGGAGGGGATACGCGGCGAGTTTCAAAGAAAATGGGCATCGAACTCTGCAAGAATTTCGTCGATTCAAATAACACCGAGAGAATACCGAATTCCTGTACTGTAGGCGGAATGCCGTTGTTCAAAACGCGCCCGAGGTCCCCGCCGACGGAGAAGAAGGTCCTGAACGGGAACCATCCGAACGATCACCATAATCAAGCGAACGGCAATGAAAGTAATCAAGAAGGTACTCAGCAGCAGCAGAATGGTAATCAAGAGAGGCGGTCGTCGAGGTACTCCAAGCCATTGGTGTTCCATTGTCAACTTGCCCACGGGAGTCCTACGGGACTCATATCGGGATTCAGTAACGTGCGAGAGCTTTATCAGAAGATCGCCGAGTGCTACGATTTACCCATGGAAGAGGTGAGCCGTAGTTCAGTCAATTACGTTTATCTCTCGTAGTCAATAATCCTACTCTCTGTGCAAATATCCCGGAGTATCTGTAAAAGATAAATGAAATTTTTATAGCTCTCTTGGAAGTAACTCGAGATTTTATTTCGATTAAAACACTCTCGGTTGTAGTGAAGTTTGTATGTGAATGTAGGGAGAGCATTCCGGATACCGGAAACGGTTCCGGGCCGTGGCCTCTGGCCTACGCGTAGCTTTCCGTGTAATAACTGGTTGGAAAAGGCCACCGGCTGCATTTCACCAGAACGGGCTGACCGTGCTGCTTACCCGGCGGAGTCATTATGATCAGGGACAGCTGCGTAACACCGGCCGACGACCGGTGAAAGTTAATAAGCGTTTCAGAAATTCTAATTTTTCATTGCACAAAGATACCGGCGAATTACATAATTAATCAAACGTTTTGCAACGATTGCAGACGATCAATGATACCGCTTGGAGTACAGTTTATGAACAATGTTTCTCAATGATTTAGATAATCTTCTGCACGCTGAACACTCACAAGATCGAGATGACGGAGCTGCTAGGCAGTCAGATAGGAGTCGGCGACTTTATATTCGCTCACAAAAAAGGTAGCAATTTCAATTCACTGAAATATAATTCTGAAAATTGTTCAATATGTACATTCAATAATGATAATTGTTCAATATACACATTCAATAATGATAATATAATTATTCCTTAGGAAGGCCCAAAGAGATAGAATTAGTGAAAACGAACGATTCCCTCGGATTGACGATAACCGACAACGGCGCCGGGTACGCTTTCATAAAGCGTATTAAAGAAGGCTCGGTAATTGACAAAGTGAAGGTGATAGAAATTGGAGATCACTTGGAGAGACTCAATTCTACCAGCCTGATCGGCAAACGACACTTCGAGGTCGCTAAAATGTTGAAGGAGATCCCTAAAGGTGCCACGTTCACGTTAAGATTAGTAGAGCCTATGAAGAACGGTTTTGGGAATATTGGTCCCCGAGGGGACGCGAAAAAGGGGAAGAAGTCTGGTTATGGAACCGGCAAAGAGACTCTCAGGTTCAAAGCCGATGGGAGTGCGCAGATCATCGAGAAGGTGAGTGGTATATTAATTACAAAGTATGTACAGAGTGTTAATTAATTTTGTATCGAAGGTGGACGATGCTGCTGCCATTGGCATTGAAAAGATAAACGTAATCCTGGAGAGCTTTATGGGTATCTACGACACTGAATTAGGTGAATGCAGATTTATTGGATTTATAGGAGAATTAGGTCTCCAAAGACTTTGAATATTGAAAATGAAGTTCACATTTTGAAAGGAATCCTTGTTTTCTGTTTCGAACAGCTACACAAATCTGGGAACTGGCCGAGGGAAAGTGCAACAGCATCGATTTTGCAGAAGCGATTGACAGTTCGGACCTAGAAGACTTTGGATTCACGGACGAGTTTGTTATCGAGCTGTGGGGTGCAGTTACAGACGCAAGAGCTGGAAGGCATCGATGATGGACGACGATTTATGATTATTGAGACCAGAAAAAGGAAGACAGGTCTTCCTGCACGAGCTTCAAGTCTACATCGTACAAATGAGATGAATAAGAGACAATAAATGTGAATCGATGGAAGAGTAGCATATAGAATTTGTACAATTTATACAAGAAATAAATGTATTTAATGATAAACTGTGTTATTCTCCGCATTCCCTCTCCGTGCAAGGCTGCATTATCTGATGGCCTATATACATCGTTTGTCAATCACTATAGCAGATAATACAGAGATACGGAAGGAATAAATCAAGCGGTGATAAACAAGTTACTTAATGTGTTTTTCTGCAGAGTCGAGTAAATATCAGATCTAAAAATAATAAGCTACTAGAAATTCGTTTTAAACTTATCAGAAATCTGTAGATACTCGTGATTCCTGAATCCCGATTTTTTCGCAGTGCATTTGATCATTTACAAGGATACCGTCTGATACGAACCAATAAGAGTTCACTATAATCAAATTGTCATTCATTATATTAGCATAGTGGCATAGTGTTAGTGGTAGTCGATGTGTATTGCTGACTGAAAGTGTTGCCGACTCGAGTCGTGAATATTTTCGTTGAAAAATGGTGTTTGCCATTACCAGAGCCAGCTGTATTTTCCTCCGTGCCGGCGCGGGGCCCAAAAATGGATACAAGAATTTCAAACTCTCCAGGGTACGTAATTTGCGTAATAGAAAACCTGCCGACTAACCTTACATCGTTCCTTGACATTTTACTTCTAATTATCATAATGCAAGAATGAATGATCGTAATCGTCGACGCGTAAAGATCTTTGAATATTTCTAGCGTTTCTTTTACTCGTAGATATGCTCTGTAAATTTCTCGATAAAAACCGACGTCCCCGAGCCAGAAGAGGAGGCACCGAAGTTAACACCACCGGTAGGTGATGGAAAATTATTCAAAAGCGTCGAGGAGGCAATATCGGACTTGCCCGACGGTGCTAAACTATTGGTTGGTGGATTTGGACTTTGTGGCATACCTGAGAACTTAATTGCAGCCGTTTGGAAACGGGGTGCCAAAGATTTAACTGTTGTTTCGAATAATGCAGGGGTTGAAGATTTTGGAGTAGGTATACTGTTAAAGGAACACAGGATTAAAAGAATGATAGCTTCCTTCGTTGGGGAGAACCCTGAATTCGAGAAGCAGTACCTTGGTGGCAAGCTCGAAGTCGAATTAACTCCTCAAGTGAGTAGTAATAAAACAAAAATCTAATCAATGGAATTAGGACTGTTCAAGGAAAGATACTGATTTTATGCTGTTCGTGTTTAGGGCACACTTGCGGAACGCATAAGAGCTGGAGGAGCTGGTATCCCAGCTTTCTACACACCTACGGCTTTCGGAACCATAGTTCAAGAAGGGAACGTAATCGTGAAGTATGACGAGAACGGGAATGCAGAGATATCTGGAGAACCGAGGAACGTGGCTCAGTTCGATGGCAGGAATTATGTAATGGAAACAGCGATCACGGGAGATTTCGCTCTCATTAAAGCCTGGAAAGCAGACAAGGCTGGGAACCTGGTGTTCAACAAGTCGGCCAGGAATTTTAATCCTGTCATGTGCAAGGCAGCTAAAGTTTCTATTGTTGAAGTCGAGGAGATCGTAGAGATTGGACAACTAGACCCTGATCACGTTCATGTGCCCGGGATCTACGTCGATAGAATCGTCAAAGGTCCTACGTACGAGAAACGAGTGGAGGTTCGCACATAAACTCTTATGAAATAATACTTAAAATTATTTGAAATCATTACTGATCATTATTTTTTAGAAACGATTAACGAAACAGAATACGAAGCCTAAGAAAGTGACGCCAGCTAGCAAAGCAAGAGACAGAATCATCCGGCGAGCAGCTTTGGAATTCAAAGACGGAATGTATGGTAAGGAATTGAAGATCATAATTAACATCGTTGTCGAAGGTTTAAAATTTTAATAAACGAATATTGTGCAGCCAATTTGGGAATCGGCATCCCTATGCTAGCCTGCAATTACATCCCCAAAAACGTGAAAGTAACATTGCAATCAGAAAACGGTATCTTGGGACTGGGTCCCTTCCCAGACGAATCGGAAATCGATCCAGATTTAATTAACGCCGGAAAGGAGACTGTCACCGTTCTACCAGGAGCCTCTTTCTTCAGCAGTGACGATAGCTTCGCGATGATCCGAGGGTGATCATCTCAATTCTATTGCAATACAGATTTACATCGAAGGAATGAATCTCTGAAACTTTTGCAGAGGCCACATTAATTTGACAATACTGGGAGCTATGCAGGTGTCGGAGACCGGAGATTTAGCAAACTGGATGATACCAGGGACGATGGTCAAAGGAATGGGAGGAGCTATGGACTTAGTTTCTGCCGCGAGTACAAAAGTTGTCATCACTATGGAACACAAGGCCAGAGATGGAAGCCCGAAAATCTTAAAAAGCTGCACATTACCCATTACAGGTACCACTCTGTTAACATATCTGACAAAAGAGGGTCGATTTTCATTATTCTCGTCCTTAGGTCAACAATGCGTCGATCTTATAATCACGGATTTGGGAGTATTTGAAGTAGTCGCCGGAGAGGGACTTAAACTAATCGAAATCGCGCCTAACGTCGATATCAGTGAAATCGTTAGCTCTACAGGCTGCGAGTTCGCAGTGGCCGATGATCTTAAAGAAATGGGACAGGTGAACTTGGAAGACTGTCAATAAAATGGTTAAAGGGAAGTAATTATATAATTCAACTTGTTTTCTAATCGAACGAAAGGCAGATGAAAGAGCCATATTTTACTTATAACCTCACGCGGTAGCTAGGTCCCAATAAATTGATGTACAATTTTGTATTATATAAAACTAAGTAATAAATACTCGTAAGAACAAATCGTACGTTTTATTCATCGTCCTAAAATCTATAAAAAAAAGAAGCTTCATTCTCTGAACTTGGCTTTCACTTTCGCCGGCAATGGTAACAAGTACAGAACGCTGTTGAATATGCTCAACCCGACGGCAAAAGCCAAGGAGATCAATAAATTTAAATCGACGTTCAACACTTCCGAGATGTTCTCGCCTTCGCGCGTGAAACGTTCTATTAAATAAGACCTGCCATCCGGGTACCTGCACAGTTCAGGTATCCCAGGGCACGTGAAACTCTCGTTGTAGTGTAAGTTCACGAACGTAGGTACGTCGATAGCTAATTGATTAAGAGCCAGCGAGGCGTACCTGGCTGGGAACGCAGTGGAGACCGCGGCCAGCCAGTACGACAAGCCCTTCAGACTCCTGATAGCTCCAGACGCTATTACTAGAGACACCTGAGTCATATATAGAACTGTGATCGCGCCGGTGATCGGTTTTCCGACGACCATGAGCACCGCGACGGTCACTTGTTCCGCGGCCACGTAGCTGGCCCAGAGAACACCGCAGGCATAAGCCCAAGTGGACAGATCCAATTCCAGAATGGGCGTTAGAATGCCTATGGTGATCATGGTGGATATAAAACTCAACGGCAAACTCAGCAACGCGTACGCAGTTAGGAACATGGCCCCCCCGTACAAACCCTCCCTTTTCTCCTGATAGTACCTTGCCCTATATCCTGGAACTTTTGATTAACCACTGTTAGATTAATTGAACGCAGTCTAATCGTCAGCCGGTTAAAAACTTACAGAGCAGAGCCGTGCACGCGATTCCAGCAACGTAGAACAGAGTCAACACGTTGAACACTAGTCCACCTGTTTGTAAAAACACTCTAGACTGCACGGGAGTCGAGTGCGAATAGAGAATGCTCATCAGAGCTACGGAGAACGGTAGCAATAACAATCTGGCAGCGAAGTGACCTAAACCTGATTTGTTAAAGGCAAACGTTGCTGCCATGCCTCTCCTAAAACGTCGTTCTAATATTAATCTAGAGGATTAATAAAACCAGTTTCACGAAGACGTACAAATAAAGAGCGAGCAGAGTAGAGAAGCATCCCGGTTTGATTCCGCGACCAAGACCCTTGTGCATGATCCCCAGAGGTGTGTCTTTGACATTAGGCGGTACCTGCGGTGCCTCCTTCATGTAAATCACACCCTCGGCCTTGAACTTCTCGACGAGGACGGATATCTGCTGATTCGATTCTAAGAAACGATCTCTGGAGCGACGGTCCACGGTCGAGAGGCACACTGAGGAGGTCGTTAATTCTCAAATTTAATCGCCTACAGTGACGTCCATAAATATTCGGACACACTTCAAAACGCAATAAGTTCTTTAAAATGGAGCCCTGGTGATAATATGCATGTCATAATTGAGCAGGAAATGTTGAAAAATGGCCATATATTAGAAATTATGTAAAATTTCTCAAATTTTGTAATAATGTCATAATTTTTTATATATGTTCCAAAAGACGGTCAGAAAAGAACAGATTATGACAAGAACTGACGAAATCTAATATAATATGTTGAATTCTGACATAATTTCTTCACGAATATATATCATCAAATTTTGAAACATGTAAAAATTCTTCAATTTATCCCAGTCGTAGATTGAAAGTCGTGGAGAACTGCGATGTTTTTAATTCCCAATCGCTTCTAGCGCATAGCAATATTGATCGATTTTGATGAAATTTCGTACATGCATATAACTTACTTAGATCTGCAAACGAGACACTTCCAATATTTATTACAGACCCTAATAAAAAAAGTTAAAAACCATGTCCTTTACTATTATCCTCGCAATTTCAATGAATACCAAGTTTTTTAATTTTTTTGTTAGATATTCTACAGTAAATTAAGCTCTCTAAATTTCTTTCTTTGATCCAATACTAAAAATTGTATACCGTTTCGAAATGTGTACGAATATTTATCTCAGCATATACTCACAGTAATACATCAAAGGATTCTCGAGTTCCGGACACGGGAAACCGATATAGGTGAAATAATCCAACATGCTCCTGGTCGGGCCGGAATAAACCACCGCGCCCAGGCATAACAGAGTCACTCGACTGACGAAGGGCAGCACGTCGGACCTAGGAGTCTCCATCGTCAGGACGACGATGGAACCCCGCCTGGTCGCGTAAGACCAGAGCATCGAAACGATCAGATAAGTGTTTAAAGGGTCTGTGTCCCATGTGGGCTCGTCCAACAGCAACAAAGTCGGGTCTTTAGCTAATTGCACGCCGAGCATCAATCTCCTATACTCCGGCTTAGTCAAGTCGTTGACTGATCTGTTCGCGACTTGAGACAACGCGAGATCGGCGAGGGTCTGGCGAACTCTGGCCTCTCTGTTGTTCAAATTCGCCAGCCATGTGGCGTAGGTCAGTGTTTGCCGTACCGTTAAACTCGGCAACAAATGACATCTGTGAGCTACGTATCCCCCGTGCCTCCGGAACAGTTCCGGGGTTAATAAATTATTATTCAGGGTCACCCGGCCTCTGGTCTCTCCCTCCGCTCGTCCGGCTAAAACACAATTTTCAGTGATGACATCGAGAGATTAATTAACTCTTTGCACTCCTGTTTCAATTCCATTAACAGACAATTCCGTGATTATACCTAGTAAACAAGAAATGTTAGATCAACATTTAAAAATATTGACTTTATGTAAATTATTTAAATGTTCCAACATGATGTTTTATAAATATTTTTAAAATATTACTTTACAATGAAGTCGCACGCAACATTAAAAACTACATACTTTATAATATTATCATGTTATTGAAAAAACGTTATAGTAACCTTGTGGCAATGATTTCTTGCTTACTGGGTACATTTTATATAATTAACACAAGTTTAATCGTGCTCTCTGAGGTAACATACGATATAAAACAGAATAACAGAGGAATTACTGGGAACAGAATTGAAAAGGCGGGAGTGCAAACGGTTGATCTATTCAAATCTTACCAATGACATCGAGTAAACCTCTCTTCCCCGAGCCCTTCGAGCCGAGAATCGCCAAGACTTCGCCGCCGTGAACTCGAGCGGATACATCTCTTAATACGGCAGTGGGCTCCGACTTGTTCAAACAGCTACCTTCGATGATAACGGCAGTGGAGTGAAAAACGTTGGAGATGTCGAGAGTACAGTCCGGCGGAATCATCGTGAACCTCTTCCGATTACCACATCACGTTCGCCGGAATCTGCGACGACGAGCGTCGTCGAACTTAGAAGCGGTGGTACCACGGGAAGACGCACAGGCTGGCACTGTTGCCAGAGAAGTGAACATTGCATGTAATACACAAGCATCGGTAGCGATACCTGGGAGTTGGCTTCACGAGGTGAATGCCTCCTACGAGAGGATCCTGGTGGGAGAAAGGTAACATCTAGTGGTAGCACAATAGCGTACTCGCTTACTCAAAACCCTTTCAATACTCCCGACAATATCACTTTGTTTAAAAATTGGAAAATATCCAAAAATTACGTTAATTCAAATCGGTGTCCTCGGGCAGACATCAGATATTCTATCTAACAAGAATCTCTGAGCCTGGGGCCATTTCTAAATTCTTCCAAATGGATTGAAACACCGAGACACGTTCGAGGATCGAGACGAAACGAGATATAAGATCGCGGTAGAGTAAAAGCGACCGGAGACCTGTTGAACGGCGACGTCGTCGGGAGCGGGGCTTGATCCGTGGTCGTCTACGCCACTGCGAACTTGAAAGACCACCGAGGAAGGAAGGGAACCAGGAGAGGGGAACCGCAGGAGGTTCGGAAGGCACGTCTGTCAGAAGGCAGCGTTTAGAAAAGGCTCCTCGGCGTTCAACATACCGATGCTATTGCGGTACCGCGATCGCGGATCGGGTGATGCGGCCGTTGTGCGACTCCTGACGAGCCCAGTGCGCGATATACTCGCTGATTTTCGTCCAGCATCACCGGCCAGAGGACCGGGACTCGCAAGGAACACCGATCGGAATGGAGAAACAGCATCACCTTGACTCGAGGCTCGCTTGAAAGCTCATCCCGAACGCCGGTGAGTCATTGTTGCGAAGAATCTCTACAGTAATGTATCGGGTTTCGTGGCACGCGTTCACGTGTCCCTTCCACGCACCTCCAGGCCCATTTTCATCAAGATTACACTAAAAAAATGTTGAAACAGTGGAGTATAATGATTCATAGATCGCATCGTTCGTCGTCTAATAATTTAATTGCTGTTATGGCCGAGTGTTTTTACCTGAAGAGGGATGAATACGTGGAAACGGCTTCTAATCTCTTGGTCATGGTTCAACGACTGGGAACCAGATTCCGCATAATGAGAAATGGCTCACCCGGTCCCGGTGAAAGCGACAGGTGATTAGAAGCCGTTTTCCTCCAATCCTTATCAGCACAGTCTGCTGCGGGCTTTTTAATAAATTATCCTGTTACGAAACACGCAGAACCGGAGGAGAGGAACGAAACGAGCGCGGTTAATATTCCGTGGCGGCACTTTCCTGCTCCTAATGCTTTTCATTTCACTGTCGATGCTTTCACTGCCTCGATAATCGCGCTATAATTGCCGGACGATATCACGGTTAAAATCGGTCGACGGATCGGTTAACGGTCGTCCTTTCGGGACGATTTTCGTTCGGTAAAAGTGTCATAGGTTCGCGGATAATTAGGTAAATGTAAAGAACGTGTAAATGGTTTTGGGAGGATGCTAAGTCGAGGGATTTTAACGAGCGCACAAGAAGCGCACTTGTACACCTTTCCACGTGCCACAGACGGTGCTCCGGTCGATTTCCAATGTTGATTAAGTCTTTCTTGCGGCAGACGTATGCCCGTACCCCCTTGGAATATTGAAAAAATCGCCAGCACTGACCTCGGTGCACGTCTTTACAAACCGTACCCTTACGCTCCGCAGCGGCCACGTACGCCGGAACGAATACAAATAATCTACTGGTTCAGGAATACTTAAACGTCGAGCGTTAACGAACACCGACTTGCCAGGCCAATGGATTTTTTCCTGTAATTGATAGCCCAAGACTTAACTCTTAACACCTTTTTCAGTAGCAGTAAAACCTCCTTTCCACGTAAACATTTTTATGTTGTAATAATATTGCAGAAACATATGTGTTACGGGGAACGTTTAGCCGCACTGGGAAAACGGTGGTCTGACGATTAACAAAAATTGAAATATAGTAGCAAAAAGATACTTTCTTTGAGTAATAAATACGTCCCTTTTGTATTTATTACAAATCTATATAGTAATTTCTACACAGTGATAATAATTCCTATCCACAGTTATTAATTTTTACTATCCCTGGTAAGTGATTTCTAATATTCAGCTTCTAAATTTTCCTTATATTACTTTACTTTATATTACTACACGCGATTCACATTATTTCATATGTAGATTAAAGATTTTATTATATAATTCGGTAATTTCCTTTGAGTTCAGTAAGTAAAAATTATACTAAGCGTACAGACGAATTTTCCCTTAAAGTTTAGCAATCATTAATTAAATCCAAACAAGTTTCAGGATTACTATTCAAATATAGTAATTTTGACTTAAATATACACTAAATATTGCTAGAATTTTGTGGCTTCGTTTTTCTCAGCGCGGTAGGAAAAAAGAAGAATGGGAATATGCTGGTACCTATTGTCATCCGCATGATAATTAGTGTCAAGGCTCGTTCCCCGATCGATTCGACAATTCGGTGGGCTTTCCACGGTTTTTTGCGCGCGGTATCCAGGCCACGCTTTATTAAGTCACGTGCGTGTACGAGATCGAGTGGCACGTTCGTAGAAATCGGTGCGTGGGACAGTCCCACAACGCCGGAAGAGATTTCGAAACCCTCCGTACGTATATCTATCGTTTCCCTAAACGCAGACAAAGAGAATCTATCGCCTGCACCGATGTAACACTTCTCGATCCGAATGAAACAATTGGAAAATTGTAACGAACAGCGCAGATACCTGAAACAATGTTACGTACATATTATTGAATTTAATGTACTTTTCATGAAAAATAATACATTAAATTTAATGCACTTTTCGTGAAAGAAAATACATTAAATTTAAGTTTTTCGTATATTAATGCAAATTTACCATAAAATTAATGAATTTTCAAAGAAACTTAATGAACTTTGAGAAAATTTAATGAATTTTGAAGAAAATTTAATGTACCGTTCATGAAAATCAGTGTTTCGCAATGAATGTTTAATAAAATTTTTCATTAAACTTAATACAAAAATACATGAATATTGCTTCATGCATTTGTTCATTAAATCCAATGAAAAATTGTTAACAGTGGACGTACATAAAGTGTCTGAGAACAGAGTCCCCAACGACGTTTAAATAGAAACAGAGACGTCTAAAACGCGAGAAGAATATCCGACGGTAATCGTATGATAATCGCTTTGCATCAAAGTTTTTAATCTAGTTATCGACTCATCGAGTTGCATGTTAATCTGTTAAACGTGACCGCACCGCTGGCACACAACTATCGCTTTTCATCACGGGCCTGGCCGGATGGTCGGTGGATTGAAAAGTGAATTTGCATGTCGTAGACGATGAAAATCACCGAACCGTCTGAACGCGTATTAATTAAGTATCACCGTCGCCTCCCCCGCCGCCGCGGCTGCTGCAATCGTGCTCGAACGAGCGGGAGTTATGCGCCCGTTTACCAAAGTGTTACGGCAGATATAAATATATTTTCGCACGTGGAGGGAGACATATAATAGTGGCTAGTTCGGTACAACAGTTGCAGAAACGGGATATGCAAATTAACAGTTAACTCGGATCCGAGATAGTTATCTGGGGCCCGAGAAAAAAAAAAAAGGAATCGCGTACGCATATGGCGTTAAGTAAATCAAAGGGAAACGATTACGGTCGATGATCACTGGATATACTTACGTTAAGTAAGGAGAAATCTATCAGAAAAAGAAAGGGGAGAGTTTCTGGTTGAGATAGTAGAAATGGCATAAGCAAACATTTTTCCCGAGGCGATGTACGAATACACTTTCGACTCCGGACTCAACGGACTAAAAACTATCGACTAAATAGTCGACAGTACGATCCGACTAAGGTAAACTGACCATTACTGGGATATCATAAAAAGTATGTCCAACACTGGGACAATAATAAATATCGCCAACTATTCCTTATATTCTAATATAAATCTTAAAAGTAAAAATTATTTAATATATTTAAACTTCTTTGTTTCGACTAGCGATACGAAACAAGAATCTCTGCTTGTCGTACCGTTACTCGACGCGTAAAATCTCGCTTTTTCTCGCCATTTCACGGCCAAACAATATTCCTTGTCTTCCGTCGCAGATATACAGACTTTTCGTTCTCAAATTCACAACGAGAAGAATGTCTTCTCTCGAGAGAGAGGCTGCTCGGTTTCGCGCGAACACCGTCAGTGAGTCAACGTCTAACGGGAAATCACTTGGCAGCGGAGAAAAAAATGCCACATGATNGCGCTTTCAAGTTCATCATGAGGAGGTACACCGTTAAGAAGAATGTCGCGAGGCCTCTCTCGGCCACGTGTGCTCACGCAATGAGCATAATCGCTCGAACNCCACCCGACGCAAAAAGAACGTCGTGCGTCTCACGTCCGTTGTTTACTCAATCGTCCGACGCGTTCCACCGACTCATTACAGATCTCCGATGCGCGCGAATCTAATTAACTAGATTCAAGGACGCGTTGAAACGCGTTTTAAAATACGCCGATGATAGACCCGCGTTTGTTGAACGTGACGTAGCCATCTGCGCTTTCAAGTTCATCACGAGGAGGTACACCGTTAAGAAGAATGTCGCTAGGCCTCTCTCGGCCACGTGTGCTCACGCAATGAGCATAATCGCTCGAACATATACAAGTATAAATAAACGTTGTGCGGCGTGTGTGCGCTCACCGGGTCTGCGACTATGTATCCTTGTGAAATCGGCGCCGAGTCATAAATCCACGGCTCCTTTGTAGCATCCAACAAGCAGTCGCCCGGTTAAAACTGTAAACAGAAAGTCGAAGAGACGTTTGAATTATATTAAATATTTACAATAGTTTCTCTCGAGCTCCGAGAGTCTCTGTTTTACAATTGATAATTTAATAACGGTACGGGAATAAGAGCAGCGCGTAACAATTATTTAAAATGGCAAAAAGTAAGGCGATTAACGGTCAGACGTATACGAACGCGGCGCGGCGTAATACATTCTGGGATGTGTAATAATAATTTAACGCGATCCGTCGGACCGGGAATCGATGAACGTTATCAAGCCGCGTTCGGTAACAATGCGGAGGCTGGCGATATAAATCGGAGGGCAACTCGTTTCATCCGTTCTGGAGCGGAGTCAGACCTTTCCTCTCTCGCGAACGATTTCGAGCGTGTTCGGTAGCCGGCAATTTGAAAGGCTCGCCGATCATTCGCACGGTGCGTATACGCCACGGAATTCCACAGCGCTTTATCACGGTCCACGCGGAGCCATTCGCGCGATTCATTTCTGTATTTTAATTGAGAACAGTTTTTTTCTTAATTGCCCGCTCTTCCGGGGGAATAAATAAGCTCCTCTCCGCGGTAATTGCGACAGCGTTGTTTTTCAAATTAGACGAAGAACTCGGGGACTGTATTGAATAATTCTGTGTACGCGGTTTCGCACGTTTCTCAACGAACGTGACGCAATCCGTTTCATCCAGCCTCGCTTGAATTGTTCAGACGCCGCGAACCATGGGCTCGGAAGCGTGGGAGCTGGAACGGAGGTACTCCGTGCCCGGAGCGTTGGACACGAGAGGTTTGGAGCCGCCAGCCAGCGAAGACTTGCACGCCTGGTCCATTTACAGGTATATCGTTCGCTCCTTTCCTTCGTTCCGACGAAGAACCAGTGCTTTATATCGATTTACTTTTGCTCCAGGCAAAATCTGAACTCGGACTTCACGGACTCCGCGCTGGGTTCGGCGGAGAAGTCCCCTCTTCCCTACGGGAACTTCCAACTACGAGACTCCACGGTGCAGAGCATCCTCAGGCATCCGAGATACGGCCCCAAGAGTCCCCTCGCCAGCAACTCTTACACGTATCTGAAATTCGGCCTCCCCAGGGTGCTTCCCCCGAGTTCTAGGAACAGGGATGGTTCCAGCGGGTACGATTCCAGCGAGGAGGGCCGCAGGGCGTCTCACGCCGGGACCTCGGGCCACGGGACGTCCGCGATGAGGTCTGCCAGGAGCGACCCCGACTTCAGACACGTCCACGCCGTTCCCCGGGAACACGCCCACTCCCAGTTGACGGTTTCGAGGGAGAATCCCAGGCTGAGGAGCGCCAGCGAGGCGAATCTCCTTCAGGGAGGCGTGAGAGGGAACAGGAGACACAGTATCGCGCCGATCGATCCGGGTTATGGGGTTCACGAACCCAGAGGTAAATACCTAGAGGAAAACATTGATTTCAGTGTTGAAGAAGTGGTGATTTTTAGGACACGGTATCCTCGGTCCGGAGAGCTACACGCTACCCCTGAGGCCTGTCCCCTGCTTGCAGCATCCTCATCTACAGCTACGGGGAGTGGAAGCTTCGGGGTCTGACGGTCTACCTTTGTTGAGAGGGATCACTCTGGAAGCTGGAGCGACGGAGGTGCTGGCTGTCATGGCTACCACGGAGAGAGAAGGGAAACAGATTGTAGAAACCATAGCGGGGAGGAAGAGAATCAAGCGAGGGGATATTTTGCTTAACGGAAGGCCCGTGTCTTCCAGATCTCTAAGGTATACGCGGCTGTAGAGAACCAAAATACACTGTTATAAATATTTCATTAAATTTAATAAAAAAATACATGAAGCAATATTCATGTATTTTTTTTTGCGCTCGAGAGGTGACTCTCGCTCACCACTTTGTTTGAATCTATTTATGTTTAGTTTCTTTGAGTTTTAAATAAAATTACAAAGACTAATGTTTAAGAAGTTATCTTCATAAAGGTGTAAAGATATATAAAATGTAAAAAAAAGAAAAAAAAAGAGAAAAAGAGAGAGAAAAAAGTTTATACGTTAATTTGTGTAAGATATTAAGTTAGAGATAAGAAATTCACCAAAAATGCAACAAAATATCTCGAGTTGCTGCTTCGTCCGTGCGAAAACGGCTTCGAGTGCAAAGGGTTAAATTTAATGAAAGATTTTATCAAATATTCACTAATTTTCATGTACACTACATTAAATTTTCTTCAAAATTCAATAAATTTTCTTAAAAATTCATTAAATTTGTAGTAAATTTTCATTGATATGTGTTTAATATACGAGAAACTGAAGTTTAATATATTTGTTTTCATGAAAAGTGCATTAAACTTAATAATATTTTTAACAGTGTAGAAACGACCTTAAAAGATTCCTGTCGCAGGTCTCGCGTCGCTTATCTGTCTACTGAAAGTAGCCTGAGCCCGGGATTGACCGCTCAACAGACTCTGAGCTTCTACATGCTCCTCCGCGGCGGCCCGAACACTTCGAAATTGGAGGCCGACGCGATTCTTCAGGAACTCGGATTAGAAGCGACGAAGCACTGTTTGGTGAACTCGCTGACGACCTCCGAAGCGAGGAGGCTGTCCCTGGCGTGTCGTCTGTTGCAAGACTCGCACATCCTCGCGTTGGACAGGCCTACTCACGGCCTGGACATCTTCGACGCTTTCTTCTTGGTGGAATACTTGAGGCAGTGGGCGGGCAGGGGTCAGAGATTGGTCGTGCTAACTTTACATCCGCCGACGTACGAAATACTTACGATGGTCTCCAGGGTGGCCCTCACCTCCGGCGGGAGGATCATGTATTCGGGGCCCAGGAGGGACATGCTGCCATACTTCGCCCTCGCGGAATTCCCTTGCCCTCCATTCAAGAATCCTTCCGACTACTATCGTACGTAATCTGGAACTGTTTCACGAACGATTCGATCTTCTGACGGTTCGATTTTGCAGTCGATTTAGTAACGCTGGACGACCTCTCCGCGGAAGCGATGCTGGAGTCTTCCCAAAGGATAGACCACCTGGCCGAATTAGCGAGAACGAGGCTGCCGCCCCTCAGCGATCCCGGCCCCCCGGGGATGCTCCCTCCTTCCATTTCCACCCCGAACGTCTTCACGCAGATCTATGCGTTACTTCTGAGGACTCTGATCTACAGCCAGCCGTGGACGCTGACCAAGCTGCTCAGGAAGATCATGATCTCCGCCTCGTTGAGTATTTTATTGGGTGCAATATTCTGGGACGTGGCCGGCGACTCGAACCTGCACCTCAGGGACAGGATCGGGTTCCACTACGCGAGCCTGGGGATCTTCTTCTGGCCTCTAAGCCTGATGGCTATCTGCGAAGTCGCGGACTACAGGCCACACGTTGAAAAAGACATCAAGGACGGATTGTACGGGAGATTCGTGTACATTTTAATCGAGGTAAGAAGCTAAAAATTTAACAAACTCGATGAAAATAATTGAAAATCCGTTTGTCTTCAGCTCGTTTCCGGAGGAATATCATGGTGCGCGGTGTACCTCATCTACCTGGCCCCAGGGTACGCCATGTCCGGCCTTCATTTAATTCCCGACGAGAACCTGACTTCCCTCTGGAACTATCTTGCAATCGGTTTACTGTATTTAATACTGCAGCACTTGATTTGTCTGCTCTTCGCTCACACTTGCAAATGGACGTACCTGGCTTCCCTGTTCGCCGGGATAGTAATCGGCGAGATGACGCTGGCCGGAGGCGTGACCTTGCACTTGGAGAACCTCCCAGGATGGTACCAGAAGATCAGCCCGATGCAGTGGACGCTGTCCCTGCTGTTGCCTCCTCTTCACCAGTCGGAAGTAATGAACAAACTGACCAATTGCAAGCCGAAACAGATTCAGAGACAGGATATCATCGTCCAGGCCGCGTGCGAGCCGCCCGACGGAGGTCTGGCGATGTACGAAATCGCGTTGGATAAGTTTAGCGTGAGGGGAGAACTGTGGCTGGGCATCGGGATAGGTGTCGTTAGTTTTTTGATCGTGCTAGTGTTCCTGTGCATCCGGTACACCACTCCCAAGAGGCTGAGGAGCGCGCCGAACAAGCCATAAAGCGGAACCACTCGACGACTAAGCCCCGGCTTGATATCTCTCTACTTTGTTAATGGAAAACCGTATCAGAGTATTCCTTCGGATGTTCCGAGTACAATTGATAAGGGAACGTAGTTAATCGCTTAACGACCCGCTCGCAGCCCTTCGTCTACGTTATTGCGACTTTTTGAAGCGACGGACTTCAGAAACTCGCAGAGTAGACTTCGGGAACGACGTTCCAAGGTCTGCCGAGCGGGTACACTTCAAACTAATTTGTACTTCGTCTTCTGTCGATACTGTAATCGAACGAAACGTCCTTATAAAATAAAGAATTCAAGTTCCGTGTCTGTTCATTGATCATCCCCTGACACGATAGAAATTCAAAAACGCGAGCTCCGTCGGTTCTGGCGCGTAAACCCGGTCGCATGCTCCATCTACAACGCTGGGATATCGGCACGAAGTCCCACCGGTAAGTATAATCTTTTATTTACTGAAGTTTGGTAAAAAAAGAAAAGTACGTCCCGATATCTTTGCTGGAATTATTTCTACACCGGGGGAAATCGATGAGACGTTCCTGTCTGGTCTAAAACCGTCCCTGTTAATTGATTATCAGGTCTGGAAACATTTAGACAGTCTCAAATCGATTTTCCATCAGGGACAAGCGTACCCGCCGGCTAATTGCGTAATCCAAAAGCGATCTCGAAGGGAATAGGTAGACCGCGTTCGCTAATTAGTCGGGGCTGAATAATTTTATCGAACGATCACGCTTTTACCTTTCATTCAACTTCAATCATAATTTGCGATCTTAATAACGGCCAGGAATAGACTCGATATACGGCGAGAAACGTACTACAATTATATAAAAACGCGGAGTCTCGTTTCAATCTAGGAAAGATCGATTTTTGAACAGTTTCCGTTGCACCCTTCGCAAGTCCCGAGGGCCCGCTTCACCGAATTAGTACAAATTGACGGGGCAATCGTCGTAAATGCCGACTTCCGTCGATGGGAGTAATTAACCACGGTGGCCACAGAATTCTTGGAACACGGCTCCTCCGCCGGAATCGCAGTCTAGCTCGGCGAGCGTTAAACCTCGTCGTCCCGTGGCGTCCCGTCGCGTCGACGTTACACCTCAAAATCAATGAACCGTTCCTCCGTTCCGTGCGCGTGTAACAGACCTTGATTCATTGAGACCACGACCATACTATGCGCATTCATTCTTCCACCTCCCCCGGCCGTGACTCACTACAGCGATCTCCACTATCGATTCGACAAATTCTTAAACAGAGATATAACAACGATTATTTGATAACCGACGTAATAAACTTTGGGTAAACTCGTTTGGGAATAAATAATATGAGTACCTGGGCTTCTGATGCACAGAATTTTCGGATGTTCAGGTCAGATTCTTGAAGATGATTCTGTGAATCGACAATTCTTACGCAGCAGCAACGATTGTTTGATGACAATACATATAAACTGGTTGCACGTCGAGCTTGAAATTCTCCAAGCAGAAAATTGTCATACGTAATGAGAAGGTTAAAAAATAATTCAGTAAAGAAGCCGACGGTGGAGAAAATGGTTTGAATATCTGACAAGGTCTTTTACAACGTAGGAAGAAAAACGGCGCGGGATAATATCGTGTGGGTCCGCGTGGGCGAACGTATAAAGCTCTTTTCGCTTTCTCCCTCCTGATTCTCTTCATTGATTATTTTACTTCGCCACCTACCAGCTCGTGTCCGACGGACGCATTCTGTATCAGCGTGCTACATAGACATATACACACGTACTTACGTATGTATATGTACACAGATACGTACCACACAGGCGTTGCATGGATCCTAACGAGATCGGCTAATTGAACTCCTCCCCCATTATCTCTCATCGCCGGGGAGAATCGGCCGGCTGTTCGCTCGACGAATTTTTCATTTCAATCGCATTTCATCGGGCTGCATCGCACCGCGTTGTTGTCCGAGTTTGAAAGCCGATACGCGCGTAGGCAGATGTTATTATAGCCGGAAACGATCGATTATCTGTATCTAATTAAACTCTTCCTCTCCGACATCCACTCCACTGTGCGTTTCATTACTTAAATCAACGCTCGCGTTTCGAAAACGAGTATTTACACACCGACACGTGGACGTAATTGCTGTTGAAATTATTCATCGCTTCGTCCAACGTTTCGTTATTGAAATCCATTCACGGTATTCAAAAGATCCGTGGAGGATTCTCTAATATCACTAGATTGCGGATTTTATGCGCAATGCACAAAAATACATTAAATATAAAATTGAATCATATTGCAACGGTTTTTAAATTGATACAATATTGTGTTATGTATAAAGATCCTAATCATTACTAACGAGATTGACTTCTTTAATATCAGCTTCTAAATATCACTAGATTGCGGGTTTTATGCATTTATAAAAAGATTGAATTCGTGGGAAATAGGAAGCCTGCAATGCACAAAAATATATTAAATATAAAGTTGAATCATATTACAACGCTTTTTAAATTGATACACTAATTGCGTTATGCATAAAGATCCTTATCATTACTATCAAGATTAACTTCTTCAATATCAACTTCTTTGTACATTTCATTGTTTACGAGTAAACGAACGCGCGTACCAAAACGAGTATTTAGATACGGAAGGTTCTCAGATATCAGCGGTATCGATCGAACGAGAATAGTACTCGAGTAATAAATACCTCTAAATAAAACATCTCGCTCGCCGAATATACCTCGCAATCCGTCAAACGTAAATTTTTCTCGAATTTATACGTACCTATACTATAACACAGATCGATGGAATGGATCCCCCGGTTAAGACGTTGATATACGTCATTTGACTAATTTAGATTCTTAATACGCTAAATTACCCGATAAAATGTCATTTTCGCATGCTGCCCTTATCCTACGAGAATAACGGTTAAGTATTTTCGGATCACACACCGATTCCCGTCCCCTCAAAGGATGGATCCGATCTGGAACCTGTGGAGCAAGATAGCGTCTTTTCGACTTTCTTCTCCTATCGCCATCTTTCCACTTTGTAGAATTACCGAATTATCGAAATCCGTGTACCACTATTTCACTCATAGATAATTAGGTAATAACTGCTTTAAATTTCAAAGCCCAACGCGCTCCGCGATTATGGAAATAACTAACTCGGATCACTCGCCGCGATGTGAAAATACAAAGTTCGGAAAAATCGAGAACCACGGTGGACGCCAAATTTTCTTTTATAGATAATTCTTGAAGAATTGGAAAACTATCGGTAATTTCATAGCTACTCGCGAATTATGCACCGAGGTCGCGAAATTTCGCGCACAATCACGATTGGAATGATAAATTTCGCGAAAAATTGAGGATCTGTTATGCCGAATTCTGCACGGAAAGATCGAGAACCACGATGGATGGCGGTTGACTTCCCCAAATTTTCTTTTACAGTTAATTCACGAAGAATTGAAGAACTATCGGTTATTTTATAGCTACTTGCGAATTATGAACCGCGGTCGCGAAATTTCGCGCATAATCACGATTGGAATGATAAATTTCGCGAAAAATTGAGGATCTGTTATGCCGAATTCTGCACGGAAAGATCGAGAACCACGATGGATGGCGGTTGACTTACCCAAATTTTCTTTTACAGTTAATTCACGAAGAATTGGAAAACTATCGGTAATTTTATAGCTACTCGCGAATTATGCACCGCGGTCGCGAAATTTCGCGCACAATCACGATTGGAATGATAAATTTCGCGAAAAGAACGCGAAAAACTGAGGAGGCATTATGCCGAATTCCGCACAGCTTTCGACAACGAACCGAAAACTAACCCGGAATGACAGGTGATCACGAACCCATTTTCTGATTGGCATTAAAACTAATTAATCTATAAAATATGAATGCTAAATTGTTACTAGCTTAGAAGAAGTTCAGAAAAGTTTCTAAGACCATAAGCCCGAGCACTCTAATTCTTTAATTAAGTTTTTATGTAAAAAGTAAAGGGTAGAAAATGATAGGAAAAATGTCGTTTCGCCCCACTTTTTCAAAACTAATTCAATTCAGTTCCACATTCTAGTCCATTAATTAGTTATTAATTGTATCCAGAGTTGAATGAATTTGCTACAAAAATTAGCTAGCTAATCTGGAATCATTATTTCCATTAAAAATTATGTAAAAGAAGTATTGCATAAATATAAGAACTATGTTGCTACTCCTGACTTTTTACCGCCATATAAGATGCAATAGTTGTTAACCCTGATTANTATTTCCATTAAAAATTATGTAAAAGAAGTATTGCATAAATATAAGAACTATGTTGCCAATCCTGACTTTTTACCGCCATATAAGATGCAATAGTTGTTAACCCTGATTATTGCCGCCAAGTCGTGTCAGTTACGTCAAACAATACGTGTATTCTGATTGAAATACATAATTACGTTTTATTCAAAGTCTTTCAAAATCAAAATATTCGTAAGCGCAGATCGTGTACGTGACGAATAGATGAGGGAAAAGAAGTGACCGAAGAATCTGTCATTTGTTTCATCTACGATCGTTCATCTGTTCAACGTCAACTCGCGAAGCTTCGTCTCATTGAATCAGATAAGTATGCCTTCAAATTACATCGTGATCAGGTGCATGTTGAAGAAGCCCTAAATAATTTGCACTTACTATATTAATTCTTCGCTTTGTGTATGTTGTCTACCGTCCTTCGTCTTTTGGTTAGTTGGTCGCAGAACGGAGTTAACATTAATATAGGTATCAACCAATATATTAATAATGATAATTGATTCATAGGATCTGAGATAGAATCAGGAATAACGTGTCAGTTACATTCGTTAAGCAATACGTGTATTCTGATGGAAGTGCACAATTATATTTTATTCAATGTCTTTCCAAATCAAAATATTCGTAAGCGTAGATCGCGTACGTGACGGAAAGATGAGGGAAAACAAGTAGCCGAAGAATCTGTCATTTGTTTTATCTACGATCGTTCATTTGTTTCTTCAACTCACGAAGCTTCGTCTCGTCGAATCAGACAAGTATTTGTTTCATATGTCTTCAAATTAAATGGTGATCAGATGCGTGTTACAAAAGCCCTAAATAACTTGCACTTAAACTCATCGCCTTGTGTATGTTTGTCTACCGACGTTCATCTTTTGGTTAGTTGATCGCAGAAGTTAATATTAATATTAATACATCAGGAGTTAATATCAATATACCAATATGTTAATACTTGATTCATAGGATCTGAGACAGAATCAGGAATAACGTGTCATTGTCGTTGTGTGAGAAGATGAATAACTCGTAGTGTCTCAGAAGTGGTACGTTCGTTCGTCTTTTGTTTCTTCCCGCAAAGCAGAGGTAGGTCCAACAACGTGTCAATAAAGATACCCGATCCGTAGGATCTGAGATAAAATCAGGAACGATGTGCAATTGTGATCGAGCGCTAGGAGAGTCATGAATAATTCGTGCGTGTTAACCGGGTGTCGTCTAATCGAGGGGGGGGAACGAAGGTCCCTTAGGTAGTTTTACAGGCTAGTGAACGTGGCCGGAGTCTTATGTAGCCGATGGAATGTGGGCGTACCAGTTTCGAGAGTCATTCAGGGAATCGTCCGGCCGTATTCGGATTTCCCTTCTTCCAGTAGAAAGCACGGGAAACCGCCGCCGACGGACGACGATAACGTATATAAGAATGCATCCACGATCCGTGGAACGTGATCGATCGTATACGATCGGCCGGCGTTTGCATAAGTAATTGCAAGGAATATTAAACAGCCGCGACTTTTATTATTGTAACAGCGCCGTGCGATATTTCTCCGATCGCTTTTGTCGGGGCTGGATACACGACCGTTCGCAGCGGAGGCCTGGGCTGGTTTACACGACTGTTCCGGTTGTATATTTTGAAAAAGCTACGAGAAGACTCGACCGGGGCTATTTCCGTGCACCTCGCCACTGGGATTCTCNTCGCCGACGGACGACGATAACGTGTATATAAGAATGCATCCACGATCCGTGGAACGTGATCGATCGTATACGATCGGCCGGCGTTTGCATAAGTAATTGCAAGGAATATTAAACAGCCGCGACTTTTATTATTGTAACAGCGCCGTGCGATATTTCTCCGATCGCTTTTGTCGGGGCTGGATACACGACCGTTCGCAGCGGAGGCCTGGGCTGGTTTACACGACTGTTCCGGTTGTATATTTTGAAAAAGCTACGAGAAGACTCGACCGGGGCTATTTCCGTGCACCTCGCCACTGGGATTCTCTTTACAGTTTCAGGAACAATCCTTTGACAGTCTCGGCCGTCTCCTTTTGGCTCGGGAACATTGCGATTCATTCATCTGCTTTGCGCCCGGGTTTCGTTTCGTTATCGCGGCGTAAAAGAGGAAAGCCAGGATGATCTTGTATTTCTCAAGGGATTAATTGCCGGGCTATATTTTTCTAATGGAGTGTACCTGTCCCCGAGGTCGGAACCTCTTGGAACGGCGAAGAAAGCAGCCGGATGCAGGAGAGGCGCGGGACGTCATTATCTTATCTCGAACCATTTCCTGTCAACCTGGGGCCGCTTTTCGTGGTAATCACACGCACACGCCCACGCGTCGCCCGCACGTACACACACGCACACGCGCACACACCGGTATACGAGTGCGTGCACTAATGCCCGACCAAGTGCCAGGGAGTATTGCTTCCGGTGCGTACACCCGCGCGGTTCTCGGTGTCCGTGCGTCCGTGTGCGTGCTCACGTCCGACGTTACATCTGGCGAGCCACTGTGAACCTGATAATCGGTTTCCTCCTCCGGTAGCCTGCAGGAACCAGACGCAAATAAACAGCCGCTGTACGCGCCGGATTCGTGGAAACGGATGTTTCCTTTGAATCTGGACGCGAGGTCCGGTCCGATCAATACGCTTTATTAAACGGAAACGTGTTAATCTCTCGGTGACGGCATCCTCTAAGAAAAGATCTGCGAAACGGAAGTTCTAGTCGAGATTTAGCGGAGGGAAAAAAGAGTACGTACGTACGTACGTATAGAAAAAAGGCGTCGCGGCTGAATCGACGAGGCGTACTATGGAATCCTGATTGAGTAACGCCTCGCGACTTCCGACTGCATCACGAAATACGTAATGCCGTGACCATTAAGTATGCACACCTGTTAAGGTCATCAACAGGTATCACTTACGTCATCTTAGCGTACACATTACTGGTAGTGTGACTGCCATAATGATGCCGCGTGCACTTNTAAAAAGAGTACGTACGTACGTACGTACGTATAGAAAAAAGGCGTCGCGGCTGAATCAACGAGGCGTACTATGGAATCCTGATTGAGTAACGCCTCGCGACTTCCGACTGCATCACGAAATACGTAATGCCGCGACCATTAAGTATGCACACCTGTTAAGGTCATCAACAGGTATCACTTACGTCATCTTGGCGTACACATTACTGGTAGTGTGACTGCCATAATGATGCCGCGTGCACTTTTGCCAGCTCTTACGTTCACCGATCGATAATCGCTGTTTGTTAGAAGCCCGTTCGCCGATTGTACCAATTCGAAGCTGCAGGTTCACGCCGGTCAATAACTCGTCCCGTCGTCAGCCAGGTAGAAAGGGGCACAATGCAGCCGCTGAAGGGTGCTCGGGTTCTGCTCGGCGGGACAAAATTTACGGCGAGAGTTTCGGGGCCGTAAAGTATTTAAGGGAACAATGAGGATTGATTTGCCGGTGAAAATAGAACCCGGTCCCGAGTCACGTGAGAGATTATGATCATCCGGGGTTTCAGACCGGGGTTCACCGCTGTAAACCTTCGTTCCCTTTGTCTATTCCAATTTCTGGCTAAAGATAGATCTCCAGCCCACGTCCAGCGATCGCTATAGCGAACCGTTTAATGCGATCCGCGGACTAATGTCGGATACCAGGTCTAATAAAGGCATTCTTATTATAGTGCGACTATTTAGGCTCGTGGTACTATCGTAGAACCGTGGTTCTATAATCGTATCCCCTGTCTAATAATAAATAATAAAGGTTCCCTTTATTTTCAGAAAGGTCGTACACGTCACCGGTGGTGGATTCATTAGCATCTCGCAGGACGGTTTGGGACGCGATTAATCCCATTACTCATATCGTGTGNTCCTGTCTAATAATAAATAATAAAGGTTCCCTTTATTTTCAGAAAGGTCGTACACGTCACCGGTGGATTCATTAGCGTCTCGCAGGACGGTTTGGGACGCGATTAATCCCATTACTCATATCGTGTGTACACAAGGGACTCCGCATTCCACGTACGGGTATATCGCAAAATGCAAATGCGAAAGTGTATTATCGACGCACGGCCGGGGATCCGTGATACACATTCTTACGTAAATCCTCTGTTGCCATTGATCGAAACGAGCGCCGAGTATCAAGGACGTCGTAGTACGCTCACCTTATTACTCTCCCACGCAATCGAATCGAAATTCGTCTCGTGGCTCGTCGAAGGCCACCGACACCGGCTAGGGAGGCCCTTTTCATCGTTCTGTCTGCCTCTCTCTCTCTTCTCGCGGCCTCTCTCCCCCCCGGCGTTCTCCTAGGGGTCGGGGCGAAGTGGCCCTGCGCCGTCCGCGTGATCGAACGTGAAAATCTTCAACGACAGCAGCCCAAATGAATGGAATGCCAGCCCACGCCTGGGAGAGCCGCCTGATAGGGTGCCCGATCCGAGGTGAGGCTTCACGTACCGAATCCAGGGACGTACACGCTCCCAGCGTCTCAGTAATGCATTTACAAAACTATTTCTCGTGTACAAACGATACGGCTGTACACGAGATTTAAGCTTTACAGATGAATGAGTAATGTAACACTTTGTAATCGAGTGTATCGTCCCCGGTTCCAGGTCCCTAGGCCATTAATCGAAGTGCGACGCCCGCGGGTATGAACGAACTTCATTCAACTTTTACGCGTCGGTCGTCCGCTCCTCTCCGTGAGGTGGATCTCCTCCCGTAGCTGTTCGATAAATTCTGCAGACGTACAGAAGTGAAGGAAGGGCGTAGTGCAGAATCGTGAGCAGCGACGAAACGTACGGTGCACGGTCCTCGGGGACAGTGAATTATCGAGAAGCGTCGGGTGACGGCGAGGCGGGCGCCGTTCCTGGCCGCAGCACGTGCACGCGAGTGTGCGTGCACGTCGATACGACGTAGAGACGCGTTGTCGTGTTCCTCCGGCTGATCGTAATAATATGCGCCCACGCACGCGTGAGAGAGTGAGCGTGTATAGTATACGATCCTCGGCTGTGGCCCGTCCCCCGTCCCGCGCCACCTCTGGCCCGGTGGCTCGCGGTGCGGCCTGGTCAGTACCGACCCCCGACCCATCTACCCACGCCTTGTTAATGAAAACATCTTTTGTCAATGAACTGACGTCAGCCCGGGCCGGGATTCGTCCGTTAACGGGGACCACGTGACCCGGCACCAATCAATGCGCGGAGCAGCCTCCCCTACGCTCGGGGCACCGAGCGCCATTTGCCCATTCTGGACGGAAGAACGCTCGAGGTAAGGTGTGGCCTGCAGCAGGCTGGCTAGAGAACCGCGGGAGTGCGACAGAGACGGTGGACGGTGCCAGAGGCGAACGGAAGCAGCGAGAAGAGGAAGGCAGAGCCAGTCGAGTCGGGACGTCGGGAATCGAGTGGCCGAGGGGTCTCTTCGCTCTTCTGCGAGTCCGGCCACGGGAACGGGAGAGAAGAGGAAGAGGAGAACAGGAAGTCGGCCACGGCGAGGGAAGAAGAAGACGCGTCCGAACGATGTTGGAGGGATTCGTGAGGTGAGGGCGACGGTCCCGAGTCGCGCAGCGCCGAGATACGCGACCGATCTTCCCTGAACCCGGAGCGTGTGTCGCGCGGACCAATTTTCGAATCGACCAACGGCTCCAGCGGCGTACAGCGCAGCATCCCTTCTCCGGAGTGCGTGTTTCGGAGCAGGAGGAACGAAGACGACGGGCACACCGCCGTGAACGTGACCGAGGCACGGGCTCGTCGCGGAGCGTGGAATAAGAGAGGAGCGCGCTCTTTCCACGGGCCGCGATGTCGGTGTAGTCGTTCGAGATAAAGAGAGCGGACGGAGGAGCGCGCGTGGGATCATGCATTTGTCTGCTGGGCCGAAACGTTCGCCGTTAATTGAACCTGTCGTCTCTATTTACAAAAGGATCAATAATCGAGAGCTGCTGCTGGTGGTGGTGGCGGCGGCGGCAACGGAACACGGGCCGAAGGAGAAGGAGGAGTGAGCCAGGCATCAACGGCGTCGAGGGTGCCCTCGCGAACTGTGATGGGAACACGTGAAATCGTGACGGGGACACGCGTGTCTGAGAGTCGACACGGGCCTGGACGCCTCCGGGTAACGCGTTACGCTACTCAACTCCAAGTGCCATTTCGTCGTATTCGATAAATATTTAAGAGTAGATGACACGTGCACGCGCGCTTCACTCTATTTGCGCACACTTCGCATTGTCCCGCAGTCGTATCTGTGGGCATGTAACCACGAGGTTGTCGTTCACCGCGGGTCGTATCCCAGTAAGATGTGTGCACTTTGACCAGTAGTAGTGAAGCATTAATTGAAAGTGCCATAGCAGGAAGGAGATTCTCAGGTGTTTGCCGTTCCTCTTTTTGGGAAGCGATGGGAAACAGTGGATCAGTCGATCCGAGGAGGTCGTGTCTGTGAGGAGGACTCGGGGGAAAAGGCCAAAGAAGCAGGCAGGAATTCTGTCAACATGCCAGGTGGAATTATGGACGAGGATCTGATAGATCCGGAATGGCTGTTCAGGGAGCTCAGGTCACCGACTGGCCCCAACAGGCTCCTCATCTTGGACTGTAGGGCGCACTCCGACTTCTCTGAAGCTCATATTAGAGGCTCGGTTCCTTTAGCCGTGCCTAGCATTATGCTGAGGAGGCTGGCAGCTGGCAAGGTCGACCTGCTGTCTACGATAAGGTGCTTAGACCTAAGAAACAGAGTGGAAGCGTTTCTGTGCGGCGACGAGAACAGCAGAGGGACATTTGTATTAATCGGTGACTCTACGGACCCTGCTGGACATCAGGGTGAAACTATTCAAGTTTTAAGTCGAAGATTTAGAAGTAGTGGAGGATATGTAGCTATCTTAATGGGTAAGAGGAACACAGCATACTCTGTTATTTAAATTTTCGACAGACCTGTTGTATGTAACGTTTTAAGATGAGAACAGTATAAGTAATTTCCAAGAGCGTAGTAGAGCCTCGAACAGCTTCATGAAACATTAAGAGCAGTTCTGAATGAAGTATTGATTTGTATGAAGGGTATTGCTATTCAACCAGCCATTTAAATTCCACCTATAGTTCTTTACTCTTAAGTAGAGTGCACGCACTTGACCTAAACTTCGGTTTGCGTCATGAATTAATTGCGCGAACACATTTATTTTCTGTGCAGACGGTTTTGGAGCGTTCAGAGATAGATACCCCGAATGGTGTGAGGGGAGTCAAGCCAATAACGAGGGTCCTCCAGGGCAGGATTCCAACGACGGCGAATTGATGGGTCTCAGATCCCTCAGAATCTCCGCACCACCTACGAGGTCGTATTCTGACTCTGACAGTGATAGCACGTGTGATTCTATCGGTTTGTATCTCCGTACGAACGTCAACGATCTCCGTCCTGTTGGAAAACAGAAATGTTCAAACGTCGTTTCATCGATTTCTTCAGGGCCGGAGGAGGATAAAGAGTTCCCGGTCGAAATTCTGCCCCACCTGTACCTTGGGAACGCGGCGAACAGCGAGGACAGCGAAGCCCTGACGCGCCATAGGATACAGTACATTCTAAACGTGACCCCAGATTTGCCAAATGTATTTGAAAACGCTGGTTCGATAAAGTACATGCAAATACCTATAAGCGATCACTGGAGCCAGAACCTAGCTAGTTTCTTTCCACAGGCAATTCAGTTCATCGGTGAGCATGCAATTGTAATCGTAATCGTTGAACTGTTGATTAGTTTAATCCATGTGAACCGAGTATGTAATCGCACGGGGTTCGTCTTTAGAGGAGGCTCGCAGCTCGGACAAGGGAGTGTTGGTCCATTGCGTAGCTGGGGTGTCCCGGTCCGTTACGATCACCGTGGCCTACCTTATGCACAAATGCAGCCTCAGCCTGAACGACGCGTTCAACCTGGTGCGCAGTCGGAAGTCGAACGTTGCGCCGAACTTCCATTTTATGGAGCAGCTGCACAGCTTCGAGAAGGAATTGAGAGACAGGGGCGACAGAAGTAGCAGGGGAAACGATCAAAGGTGCATCGGCGCGTGTCGACCCGGAGGGCCCTGTAATTGTCCGGCGCCGAGCTTCCTCAGTCCCATCGATCTGGGCCTCAGCCCGGACTCCGGGATAGAGTTCGACAGGTGGGCGTCCAGCACGCCGGCCGAATGAGACGGGCCAGGAGGGACCCAATACAAGTTTTAGGTCCCTCCTAGTACGTCGTCATAGTAAAAAGGGAAGCCCTAATTGAAGGGTGCGGGAAACGCGGATTTTACGTCCCTCCTGGGGGAGGAATGCGAGTCAGGATTTTAAAGTCACAAGGAGGTAAACGTACACACTTGCTAGATTATTCTATCGATAGACGCAACGTCGAGTTCAAAGATATCGCGCGATTGATCAATAAACTTTCTATAATTCTCGCGGCAGTGGAAGAGGGTATGTACATGTACGGTGAACTCTAGTGAAGTTTTTAATGACTGTTGTTCAGTTTTTTATCAGTTGACCAATTCCTTTTGAAAGAGTGAAGTCGTATTTTTCGCTTCTTCTCAGAGCATTCTAAATCTTTATCTACGAGCGTATTGCAATTTAGAGAAAATAATTAGTTAAATATAGGACTGCTGAAATATGTTCTACGATTATTTCTTTTATAAGTTGACGTGATATAGTGTTAAACATTGAAAGTATTTTGTAAATTCGACTCTGTACTTTCCTACAGATAACCAGTGTAATCGTATATCGGTATTATCGGCTTAAAAAAAAAATTGATCCTTCTTTTAAGTAGCTGTCTGGAATTCGTTTGGTCACTTCGTTGTTAGGATACGATTTTATACTTGCGAGATGTCTATATTTTTAATACTTACTCCCTGAAACCCTTCAATTAACGAGGCTGTGTTTTGATTTCATTGCTGATGTCGAGATCCTTGTTTCGAGGTGGCGCGGAGTACGAAATATAAATCGTATAAAATGGGCAATCACAAGTAGTCGAATTAAATGATAACAACTGCTTCATATAAAAAACTAAATTTAAGTTCAGTGGTACAAAATGAATTGAGGAATCGCTCTCGTACTAAACAGTTTAGATTACTATAAAGAAAAAAGTGTATATATATATATATGTATGTATATATATATATACATATAAAGAATTATGATTCGATACTGCTCGAGCGTAATTTTTGACATAGTTTTTCAAATCCACAGAAGTGACTTATATCGAAAAGGGTAAATATTTCCCGGTGCAATTCAGACATTTAAGGATTTGCAATCTCGTATGCACGTTCTCTGCCCCTGTCTGTCTGTCTGTCTGTCTGTCTCTCTTTCTCTCTTTCTCTTCTTTATTTTCTTTCCATCGAGTATAATACATAAATCGATTAAAGAGTATATCTTTATGGATCAGTGCATTTCTATAGGGCATTCCGAGTCTTATACTTCAGAACTACAAATTCAGGGTCAACATAGACGCGTGCAGCAATTTGCGAAAAATCATTCGAACCCAGGTTGTGGAATCTAAAAGTTGATAATTAATTTTACCCTAAACTAGACAGTATATTATAAAAGAAAATCGCCAGTCACGTATTCTATAAGCCAGACGCTCTTCTTTTGTACGACGATTTTGACCCACGACGTCGATACAAAGGGATGAAAAAGGGGGGAAACGTTTCAATCTAGATACATACGTTAACGATAATGTAAACAGTAACGTTTAGCCTGACCCTACGTATGTGTGCAGTTTGAGATACTAAAAAGGAAAAAAAAAACAAAAAACAATTCTCGATCCAGCACCGTTTCTATTGTCTTACAGATCTCAGATTATATATTTAAAATTATTTTTGTAAGAAAAACACACAAAGAAAGAAAAAAGATAATGGAAATCTCATATTCACATTCCCACGAGCCATGAATGACCTGACGATACTGTAAAAAGGAAAGAAGGGATTACAGCTGGAAACTATCTTTCGTGTACTATATGTATCGAGCATAATTGAAGTTAATAATGAGTGTACACACAGTGAATGTTATTATTTTTCATCGTAATTAACTTGCGGAGTTGTGGTGAGATTGGCTCTCGGCTTATCCGCGAGAGTGAATTGATATATACAACTAAGAAACAAAAACAATATATATATATATATATATTTGACGTTAATGTAATAACAATATTCTACTATTACACTGTTGTCTGTTGTATGTTTATCGGGCGCGACGCTCGAAAGATTTAATCAAATATTATGTATATTACATAAATTATTATTTTATATTCATCGTTGTACATATTAATTTTAATCGATTAATCTTTTTTCATTCGGAAATACACAGTTTTATCTTACCTGAAGAGCGAGAGCGGCGAACTGGTCTACCTGTGTAAAAGGAAACTTGTAGGATTTGTCGAGCACATCCATTGACTCTCTTTACAAATGAAGATCCCTCGAGTATGGCAAAATGTACTTTTATTAGCAATGGGATAATTATAATATTTTAACCATCAGATTGCAAAAAATATAAGAAACCTATTTAACGCAACGCCGACGAAATATGTGTAATTACAAGACTTGGTTATTCGGTGTTCCATGCAATTCATCGTTCTCCAAATGTTTCTTACGTAACGTTATATTTAAATAATTAAACGGATTATCTCTCTCGAGCAATTAGCAATCTTGTCCTTGCTGCACGACAAAGTGTGGAGTATGTCTAGGGCAACTTCCGATTGTCGTACCGCCTTGATCAAGCCGTTCTGTTCGTCCGAGTTCTCGGTGCTCAGAAGCGTCCCTAACGCCACGAGGGTTCTGAACATCGCCTCTGGCTCGTGCAGAAGCGGTAACACAGAGAACATCGTGTTCAGGCATTGTGTTTTACCGTGAGGGTCGTCGTGCTTGTTCAAAGCCACGGTTAAATTTAATATGTACGTCGAGACTGCGACCTGAAAGTCAACGTTCATTTAGCGAACCGAGTGTCAGAGGTACGTGCTTGCTCATACCTGATTATGTTTATTCTTGAGGGATTTTAGTTCTGACAAAAGCGCCAGTATCTCGTCCTTGCAACTGATGCACAGTTTCTCTCCCCTTTCGTGGCTGAACATGTTCGCTAACAGACGAAACGTGAGCATCTGATTCGGGGTAAGCGCGTTCGGTTTCAAATGCTTCTTAACGATCTGCAGGAGTTCGTCCGTGCACAATACATCGTTCACGTCTTTGCAAAGAACCGCGAGCCTGGTTATGTCGAGAACGGGGAAGAGCACTTCCGACGGCCAGTTCAGAAGCATCCTCAAGATCGACAGAGTGTCGTTGGTCAACTGTTTCGGGCTTTGGTCCGCCAGCTTCACCAAAGACTCGAGTTTGTCTTCTGAAACTCTGAGCGAATCGCTCTGCTTCCCATTGAACTCTTTCAACTTTTCTACAAAACGATATATGTACCAAAGGAATTAATTAATTCGTCGAACCATCGATGCAAGCCGGGATGTAAATACCTAAAATCTGAGCAAGATTAGCCTGTTCCAGTTTCAAGTATTTTGTGTGCGGGATGTAAGAGGACGCGGAACTGTTCGAGGAGTTCGACGAAACTGGCCTGACGGGCTCTTGCGTAGCTGCATTTCCTGTCGATTGAGGAATGTATCTACTGCCTCCTGTGAAAGGATCAGCATATTGAGCATCAGTTTTCATAACTGATGCGGATTGTGAATTTTTTACTATAAAATTTGCAACCTATAAAGTGAAAATGGATTACCGTAAACACCGATTAGTATCGAGTGAAATGAACCAACAAGACCGACAATTATACCTGGTCTAGGAACAATTGGCTAAGACCGTTATCATGAAGAAACTTCTGCGCGACGTGCCAAGGATCGTCGTCCTTATTGTACGGCAATTTCAAAGGAGGAACACCGTCTTGGATGTCCACGGAGAACACGTAGTCATACTCTTTCCCGTTATGCAGCTGTTTCCCAGACGTAGCTGCGCTACCGCCGGACGCGCCCGTCACGTTCCCAATCTTAACCCACTTCTGTTCGACCTGCGACCAACTGTAAGCCATAACGGCACCCTCCTCGTTCACCATCTTAACGTCCCCGTCCTTCTGCCCAGGCTCGAGCAGGACCTTCGCATCTGGCAAACTGTTAATGTATAAATTGAGATAACGTCTACTTATTGTTCGTGAATCTATTTCTCTCTTACTCACTCGTTAACATTGATCCCACCTAGCTCTAGCTGAGAATTGAGCTTAATATTGTCTGCTATCTGCTGGAATTCCCGTAACGTTTCTGGTGGCGCGTACCGCTCAGGGTCGCAAGTGAATATCCTGATGATGGCGTCCGAACTTCCGGTAACCACGTCGCCGTTGGGAAGTAACGCTAAACACCACACAGACTGAGCGGGCAAGGTAATAGTTTGGGTTAACTCTAGTTTCACGCCGTCCCATATCCTAAGTGTTTGATCCTCTCCACAGGTAAATATACTCGCACCGTTTTCTAACGCTAAAATGCTATAGATATAGTTGTCGTGGCCGCAATAGTCTCCTAGACAAGTCCCGGTTACAGCATTCCAATGACGTATAGTAGCGTCATTGGCACAAGTTAAAAACTCGTTATTGTTTACTGCAGATATATCCCTGACACAGTCCGTATGCCCGGTCAGTTTGTGTTTTATAGAGCCGTCGCGCGTCCAAATGATAACGAGCTTGTCAGCTGCACCAGTTACTATGAATCCGCTGGCCAAATCAGCTACACACCATACGGCGGCCGCGTGTCCCACCAAGTCCAACTGTGGTTTACTCAAATCACTCAAGTCCCACAACTTAGCACTCATGTCCCAGGAGCTCGACAAGAAGGTTCCTTCCATTATACCTGTTTTCAATTTACACACAGCATCCTGGTGGCTCTTTAGAACTTTGTAAGGTTCTGTTTGGTCCAAAATGTAAACACATATAGTCTTGTCATGGCTACCGGTGATGATAAAACCCGAAGGGTACTGTTCAGAGGGGTTTGTAACGCATACAGAGGTGACGAAGCTCGAGTGTCCTGTCAAAATTGCTGTGGTCCCGTAACCGGTCTCATTTCTGGAAGAACATTGTTCTTAGAACAGTCACAACGAAAAGATTTATACGGAATACAGAAGGCAGCTAGAGTATTTATTAATGATAGGTTAAATACCCGGATGGCTTCCAGACATGAGCAGTCTTGTCTCGGGAGGTAGAAACTATTGTTCCGTCAGCGAACGTCGTGATAGCTCTCACGTCGGACAAGTGTCCTAGGAGCGAAGTCCTGAGTTTGTAACACGGTTTGGCCATAGCACTCTGATAATCGTGCGAGGCGTGCAGCAAGGACATTTACACGGACCCCTCGGAGTGTATCTCTCGATTCACGAATTGTAGACAATTTCGCACGGTTTTGGCATTTAAAACACGTTCGAGCATGCGTCGGGCCAGGACTCTCTAGTCGCACAGCCAGTGAAGATCACTGCGCACAGGATGGCACAGGATCAGAGTCAGAGTGACCAGTGACCAGTTTGAGGACGGAAGCCAACGAGAATCTGCCCCTCCACTTACGCACACTATCGCACCGTATCTGTGAATACCGGCCTAAATATCCATTTTGCACTTGTCCACAGGTCTTATAATTTTTCAAATACTTTTTGACAAATCACTCTCTTCGTCACTAAAATAAATGTTGGATTAGATCTTTTATGTACTCTTTTAAATATATGAAGAATATAGTTAAAATAATTTTCTCTTGAGCATTACATTCTTGTATGTATGGAAAAAATAATAAAATTATATGTAGCTTATTTTCTGACTGCGGTTACTTGCCCACTTTTCAACAATTTCAACGCAATACGTGTATTATCGACCGCAATACTTTGAGTAAGGAACAAATAAAGGACATAGATTTTTTATTTAATCATATTTTCACATAATTTATCATTTTCTCGTATTAATTGTAATATCAAAAGAAAACATTTTCACATATGTTTGAGTCGGCATCTGGTCGGCATTATTCAAACGCTAGTGAGTTCGATCTGTATGGTTGAAAAGCATGCCGTGTCACTTCCGCGTAAGCCGATCACTTCCGTTTGATTACGTGTTGTGTGTGTGCATGGAGGAGCCGCTGGTTTGATAGATAGTGATACCGGTTTCGCGCAGTTTCGTGGCAATTCAGCTGCGCAATGAAATTTACAAACAATTTCCTCTGTTTCGTTACGTTCTTCGGGCTGGCGTACGCCGGCGGCCCGACTCTCGTTCTGCTCGACAATTTAGCCATCAAAGAAACCCACTCCATATTTTTCAAAAGCTTGCAAGGTAAACATTCGACCTTTCGCAAATAGGACATTTATTCAAAATCTCTTCTGCTTCGTTTCGAAGTTAACAAACTCAATGCCGTTCTATTCCTTTCTACAATTTTCACCAGATGCAATCTTTGTACCTTGTGACTGTTTATCATCTTTTACAGACACCGGATACACGTTGACGTTTAAGCTGGCAGACGATGCAAATCTGCAGCTCTCGAAATATGGAGAATACCTGTACCAACATCTAATTATATTCGCTCCGACCGTGGAAGAGTTCGGTGGAACTCTGAGCGTCGATATGATAACTGATTTCATTGACGGAGGAGGCAACGTCCTCATCGCTGGTTCGTCCCAAACTGGGGACGCTCTTCACGAGCTGGCTTCGGAATGTGGTTTCGAAATCGACGAAGAGGGTTCTGCAGTCATCGATCACTTAAACTACGATGTATCCGACAATGGATATCATACGAAGATAGTGGCGGACCCCGTCAATTTGATAGACGCTCCCGTGATCGTTGGAAACAAGAATGTGCAACCGTTGCTTTATCAAGGGACAGGATTAATCGCGGACACGGAGAATCCCTTGATTCTACGTTTGTTAACGGCATCCAGTTCAGCGTACTCTTACAATCCAAACAATCCCATAAAAGAGTATCCACACGCAGTTGGTAAAAACACGTTGCTGATCGCAGCGTTGCAAGCCAGAAACAACGCGAGAGTCGTGTTCTCCGGCTCTCTGTACTTCTTCAGCGACGAGGCGTTTACTAGTCCCGCCCAGAGAGCTCAAGGTAAAATGATTAACATAGATGTCGTACGATCATCATCCGCTAAATGATTGAAAATTGTTCAGGTGGGCAGAAGTATGAGAAATCTGGGAACGAAGCAGTCGCGACGATGATCGCTCGCTGGGTGTTCAAAGAGAACGGTGTGATCCGCGTGTCTGCCGTCCATCATCACAGGGTTGGAGAGTCCGAGCCTCCGGCAGCGTACACGATCATGGACGACGTGATCTACTCTATAACCGTCGAGAAACTAGCGGGAGACAAATGGATTCCTTACGAAACCAACGATTTGCAATTAGAGTTCGTTCGGATAGATCCTTTCGTCCGTATGACGATGCAGCCCGTCGGCAACGGCCGGTACGAAGCCAGATTTAAGATCCCAGACGTCTACGGGGTTTATCAGTTCAAAGTAGATTATACCCGCATTGGTCTGACGCATTTGTACAGTACGACGCAAGTGTCGGTGCGACCTTTGCAGCACACGCAGTACGAACGATTTATACCCAGCGCGTACCCGTACTACGTGAGCGCTTTCTCGATGATGGGAGGCGTCTTCTTATTTTCTCTAGTATTCTTACATTACAAGGATGACACGAAGCCCAAGTCTGAATAGGTTCGGCAATGGATCGTGCGTTCATCGATGGAACAACATTTCTTACTCCGCGATCCGTTGGGGGCTCGGATCGAAAAAATAAAAAACGCTTTTATCGGTGAACTCATGATGTAAATTTGTCGATTACGTAAAACTACGTTACTTCGCTACGAAGGTGCTTAGTCAGACCTGTTAAAGTGCATTTATGTCACGTATCTAAACGAGTGTGACGGCAGATTTATATTTATTTAAGGAGAGACAAGAAGATTGTGTAATTACCATTATCGGTAACGGCTAACTCTAACGGATGTCACTTTCCTATCTCCAAGGAATAAATCTACGAAATACAATCGTCCCATTTTTTTTATTATACGTATGAATGCGAGATTGCCGTTTGCGTTTGAAGATCAGATGATCCAGGCTAGTGATGGGTGACTAATTTCAAGTATCGACTATCTAGTGGTTAATCGGATCATACTATCGACTATTTAGTCGACAATTTTTAGTCAGCTGAAATACCGGAATAGTGATGGGCACTATCGACTAATTTTAACTATCAACTATCTACTAATTATTTATTTACTTATTTATTTCCTTTTACCGATCCAATATTCCAATATTCTAATATACCAATATTGTAGTGATCTAATATTCCAATATTCCAGTACTTTAATATTCCAATATTCTAGTGATCTAATATTCCAATATTCGAATATTCTAATATTTCGATAATCCAGTACTAAGTAGTCGATAGTATGAAAAATAGTACATGAAAGTATGATAGTATATGATTGTATGAAAGTATGATAGTATATGATTGTATGAAAGTATGATAGTATATGATAGTGGTTCGATGTAGTCGATAAATCAAAAAAATTAGTCGACTAAAAGTATCGTTGGTTATTGTCGACTAAATCGATAGTTTTTAGTTAATGGTGCCCATCACTAATCCAGGCTATTTGAATTCCCGAACGCGAGGTACATAACGACGAGCGAACAAGGGTTAAAAACTCTCATTAGCATAATTATCACGTTAACATTTCGCGAATGCAGATCGTGCACTTTTCCCAAATATTTATAGAATGAGTCATCTTTTTACCAGGATCAGCCGCAGAACGCTACACCGTTCCTTTCGATGTGTTGGTAGCACGAATTGCATTAGTGCAGATGACATTTGCCGAGCATCTGACAAATGATTTTATATATTAGTAAACCTGATGCGTAGTTGCAGATATATCAGTCGTTCAACTTGCCAAAGACCCTGCCACAAATCGATGATGTATGTGCGTCTGCCAATGGTATAAAGTACGCGTTCGAGCCGACGGGATTCGATTTAATTATTCGAGGGGTTTAAACTTTGAACCCGCGGCCCGTTCCAGTAACGCGTGAAACGATGCCACGGCCGTGGAATGTTACATCGATCGAGGAAAAAAAGTGAGATCGCGGGTCGTTATAAATATAATCGGAAGTTTCAAAGTTCCTTTAGGCGCGCGATGTCGAAACAGAACACTCGGACGTTCGCCGCGATCGATTGTACCCCTCGGACATGACTCGCACCGCGGACGAGCATCGGCCGTCGTTTACGCGATAAATAAACAATTTCCCAGCCGCGAGAGATGTCCGTTCTCTGCGAGACTCGCCGTCTCTCGCTAACAGAAAAATCCGCGGGTGCTGTTAACTCATGAGTTTCGAAAGTTTTCAACGAAACTCGCATATCAACCCTCACAGATGCTTCAGGCCGCCTATCTTCTACTACACAAGTCCGTTCTCGTCGCCGTTAAGGAACAACTAAATCCTCGAAGATGTTGGAGGGACTCGTCGCCTGGGTGCTCAACAATTACCTGGGGAAATACGTAGAGAACCTAAACACCGATCAACTGAGCATAGCCCTGTTGTCTGGTAGGTTATGTTCCGCTCCCGACGAATTTAAAAATCTATTTTTTATTCAAACGCTGGATTGACAACCTTGTATTATCGGCGTGATCATTTCTGACTCCTCTCGAGATTCCGATGCCGTGTCGTTTATGGCTGAACAGCCTTCCGATTTATTGCAATCTGATAGTTCGTACGCGTAGAACTTGATAATTCATTTGTTTAGGTGAGGTAGAATTGGAGAACCTTCCATTGAAGAAGGAAGCCCTTCATCATATTGGCTTGCCGATCGAAATAAAGGCAGGATTTATCGGGAAAATCAGGCTCCAGGTGCCCGTTCGTCAGATAAGAACAGCTTCCTGGGTAATAGGGATAGAACAACTTTACTTGGTTGCCGGGCCGATCAGTGTAAACGAGGTACAGGACTTAGAAGATTTCCTCGATTCTTTATATTTATTGATAACTGTGTGTTTTCTAGTTTGACTACGAGGCGGAAGAGCATGCAATTTTAGAGTACAAGCTGAGTAGATTAGANTAGAAGATTTCATCGATTCTTTATATTTATTGATAACTGTGTGTTTTCTAGTTTGATTACGAGGCGCAAGAGCATGCAATTTTAGAGTACAAGCTGAGTAGATTAGATTCGTTGGAAGCACGATGGAGGGCAGACACGGAAAGGGATCCTGGTTACTATGCTGCCAGTTACAGTTCGTGGGTGAATTATGGGACTTCTCTGATCACAAATATCATAGAAAATTTACAACTGAATATTAAGGATGTTCATATAAGATATGAGGACGGTGCAACGTTGCCGGATGGTGAGAAGACGATTTCTAGCAAAATTATGGTCGATCCCCATTGAGCGGGCGATGTGCTGCGTTTCCGTGTTTTTCGGGCCTTTCGTCGGGTTGGCCAGTGCTGTGGGCAGTGCACAGCATATACTAAAGTCTATGTCTAGCTGATTTCGATGAATACCAAATTTTTTTAATTCTTTGTTACACATTCANAATGAATCATCTTTTTATCAGGATCAGCCGCAGAACGCTACACCGTTCCTTTCGATGTGTTGGTAGCANACAATTAAGCTCTCTAAAATTCCGCAGAAGATAAAGTTCTTTGATCCAACACTAAAAATTTTATACCGTTTCGAAATGAGGGCCCGAGAAATACGGAAACACAGCGCATCGCATCACATCGCCCGCTCAATGAGGATTGACCGTTAAGAAGAGACTATAGTGAGATAATTAATAATTGAAACTCTGAATAGGCGCAGGTATCGCGTTAGGTGTAACCATAGGAGGATTAACAGCACAGAGCTGCGATGCGAGCTGGGTACCTGGGTCCACCTCGTGGAACCTCACCGATGCCTCTTTCAAGCTCATGGAACTCGACAGACTTTCCATTTACTGGAATCACTTGAAGGAGGACGAGTTCTTTGGTTCCCTCAATCTCGGTGATTTAGCTGTATATATTTACTTTCTTACAATTCGATTTGATTCGTGGTTTCGGGGATAATGCTCCCTTTCCTTTTAGGTCGCCATGAGCGAACCAAGAAACATTGTGAAGAATTATATTTTATCTCCTGTTAACGCGAGGGCGCACATCAAGAGGGACAGGTCCGAGAGACCGTTGAGGTCGACGAACAAACCAAGGATAGTCGTCGATCTGCTGCTAGACGACGTACCCTTGTGCCTCACAGATGTAAATATAGAAGCAATAAATTTAAGAAAGCAAACAGTTTAAGTACGATCCTTTTCCAGGTGCAATACGATCAAATAGTTAAGTGTATAAAGGGCCTGAAAGATATAGACCGGAGCAAGCAGCAAAGACGGAGTCGTCCGAACGGCAGTGTCTCGGCAGCGCCGAAAGAGTGGTGGAAGTATGCTGCTCGGTGCCACATCGGTAAACACGCTCTGAAGCCCAAACCGACCTGGGAGGATATCCTTCGGAGAGGGAAGGAAAATATCCAATACGTGGACATTTACGCTAAATTACTAGGTAATTGAAACTTACGATTCTCTTCTCTCCTCGACGCTAAACAGTGTTATNTGTACCCTTGTGCCTCACAGATGTAAATACAGAAGCAATAAATGTATTCGCCTCTCGTGAGTCAAACAGTTTAAGTACGATCCTTTTCCAGGTGCAATACGATCAAATAGTTAAGTGTATAAGGGGCCTGAAAGATATAGACCGGAGCAAGCAGCAAAGACGGTGTCGTCCGAACGGCAGTGTCTCGGCAGCGCCGAAAGAGTGGTGGAAGTATGCTGCTCGGTGCCACATCGGTAAACACGCTCTGAAGCCCAAACCGACCTGGGAGGATATCCTTCGGAGAGGGAAGGAAAATATCCAATACGTGGACATTTACGCTAAATTACTAGGTAATTGAAACTTACGATTCTCTTCTCTCCTCGACGCTAAACAGTGTTATTTTTTGGGGGGATTGTTAATAAAATCGATTCTTTGATTTCGATTTCATATAGGAGCTCCGACGATGATCTTGGCTTCGGACGCGAAACAGCTAAAAGAAAAGGTGGAACAGGAACGGAGTTTTGACGAACTGCGGGTGTTAAGGGAAGCGGCGATGCACAGGGTCAGGCCGCCGAAGATTCTTCAGAATTCGAACGTGAACGTGCCTCAACCCCGCGGGATGCTGGAACAGTGGTTCCCCCAATGGTGGGGTTGGTACTCGAAGACGTCAAGCACGAACACTCAGAGCACGTCCTCGACGTTCGACGGCGAGCTTTTAGACGTCCTGGCGGACACGATGGACGACGATACTTTGTTGCGTCGCGATACAGTGTTCGGGCAGTTCAACTTCGCGTTGTCGAAGGGAGCCTTCGCCCTGTGTACGTTAAGGAACGGTGGTGAAATGAAGTCGGTGATAGAGTTGCAGTTCGAGCGCGTTCATTTGAGTTACGACTCGCGGCCGCGGTACGGTTCTCACAAGTTCTTCATCAGTTTGGGCGCCCTGTACCTTCACGACTACCTCACGGAGAATTCGACGTTCCCGATCCTGGTACAGCCTCAAGTGATCCCTACGATGAACTCGAGGGTGCGGAGCTCCTCGGAGAAGCTGACCAGTCAATTACCCCAACACCTGTTCGAGATGACTTACGAGAAGAGGCCGCTTCACTCGAACGGCGACCACCTGTTGCAAGTGAACACGAGATCTCTGGACATAGTCTACAATCCAGCCGTGATCTACTGGCTCATCGACTTCATGTTCAAGCCGCATAGGTCGTCGTCGAACCAGAGGATACAAGCGATGAAGCGAAGGACTCGGAGGCAGTTGATCAAAAACTGGGAACAGATCTTAGACGGAGATCTAGTGTACCGTTCCTCGTGGGACTTGCAGTTCAACATATCCGCACCGCAGATTTTGTTAGTAGAAAACTTCACCGACCCGAACGCCGCGGTGGTGGTCGTGGACTTCGGCAAGCTGCACTTGACCAACAGCGCGCAGACCAACGAGGTGGTCATAAAGCCGGGCTCCCCGGAGCCGAACAGCGACGACGAGGACGAGAGGTTCGAGACGCCTTGCTCCACGCCGCCCGGGAGCCAAGAGAACGGCTCGGTGCAAGACTTCCAGACCATCTCCGAGACGGCGCTGCACCAGAAACTGTACGACCAGTATTCCATCGACCTCGTGGACCTGCAGATCCTCGTGGGGAAGGTGAAGGACAACTGGAAGCACGTGCGGATGTCGCGAGGGACGTCTACCCTCCACGTCCTCGAGCGTTTCAACATATCTTTGCAGATCGAGCGGCGCGTGTTCGCCTCGTCCGACCCTAATCTACCGTCCGTGACCGTGTCCGGGAACCTGCCGAGGCTCGTGGTGCACGTGAACGAGCAGAAGGTGGAGGCGATCAAGTTGATGTACAGCCTGTTGTCCAGCTTCTCGAAGTCGACCGGCGTTCCTCAGACCGACGTGGTCAACGTGGAGCCGGAGAGCCCGAAGAGGGAAGAGAACTTGGATAAGTCGTTGAGCCACGCCGTGATGGTTCAGTTCATGATCGACCAGATGACGTTTGAGTTGCAGTCCAGAGGACGGAGCGTGGCGGAATTACAGGTGTCCGGTGTCCGCGCCGCTTTCAGTAAGAGGACCGCGGACATGAGCGTTTCGCTGTCCGTCCACGGCCTGCTTCTCGTCGACGCTCTTCAAGAGTTCGGGCCAGACTTCGAGTTACTGGTAGCCAGTCACAAACACGTAGGGATGGACAGTATTTCCGGGAGTTTGAGGGATTCTGAACCGACTTCTCCCGTTTCCCCGAGCTCTCCCTGTTCTCCTGATCCGAACGTACCTAGGAGATTGACTTCGCCCGTCGCGTTGACGAACGCTTTGTCCAATCTAGCGAGCAAATCGAAGAGCCTCCAGTCTCCTAGGAATAATTCCCTGATCGACCTTGAGAAGATGGACTCCGAGGCGTTGATCGTCGTCGAATTAACATTGGTCTACGATACCTTGGAAACTTTGAGAGTAGCCAATATCCAGTTCAACAATTTGGATATAATTGCAAATCAGGAGACTATAGTGGAACTGATGGGATTCTTCAGGAGGATATTCCCTTCGCACAAGATGAGGTCGGCGAGCATCGAGAGGCAGGAGTCCATGTCGAGCCAAACCGTCGAACCGAAGAACTCGACTAGGACAGAAATAACTTTCGAGTTTCACAGACTGAACGTGTTACTTCTGAGAGCAGTGATGCACGACAACCATTTGGTAGGACAGAAGATCGCCACGGCTACGATGTGCGACGCTCGTATACAAGCCACGCTGGCGACTGACGCTTCGATCTTCGGTTCCCTCGGAGGGCTGCAGGTCCTGGACCAGACGTCGACCGGGAAAACGCATCAGAGAATCGTCAGCGTCGGGAGAGACCCCATAGCGGATCCGCCGCAGCACCCGCCGGAGCACTTCACCAATCTACCTGACCAACCCGAGGCGTTGAGGTTCTCGGCGAACAGATGCACCAAGTTCAGCCCCCAGCACCAGGACGGATCAGAAACGTTGATAGATTTGAACATCCGCATAGGCAGCGTCTGGTACACTCACGCCCCGCACTTGCTGTCGGAGTTGCGTTCGTGCGCCGACGAGTTCAAGCAATACTTGAGCAACCTCGCGCGCCAGATCAGTGCGGCGGCTACGGACATGGCCATAGGTTTAGTAAACGCAGAGGATTGGTCCATACAACCGCGGAGACGTCTGCCGAG
>SMSR01016098.1:142887-195779 GCA_019453355.1 Ceratina japonica | reverse complement strand
TCCATTTTTTCCTGGTCGTTATCATTTCCAAGTAACCTGTTGCGTATAGGAATTCATTCGGAAGCAATCGCGCGAGTGAAAATACTTTGCGCCTTCTGCTCGGTGTCCTCTTGTGAAGTATTGCATAATAGAAACCGTGAAACGTGTGCCAGAGAACCGAGTTCCGGTCCAAAAATTGGATTCCACCAGAGAAATCGTCACGGTGAGTTCGATCGATTTTTCGTTAAAGTATCGTTAATTGCGGTATCGAAATGTCTCCGGTTCGTCGAGAAACAGAGCTGAACGATACGTCGACGTCCATCGAAATCGGATTTATTCATCTCCTTTAACATTTCCACGTTAATTTCTCGTTGGTCGAAGAAACGAGAGAATAAACGGGTGAGCGTATTTACTAAAATATTTAATTACTCTCTCGCGGTAATAATCTGTATGCTTCAATAAATCCATTGAAACTGTCGGTGTTTACTATAAATAACGAACGCGTATGCCGGTAGAAACGCACGGGAAATACATATTCTTGATTACTCGTTCCGCGTTATAATTCTTAGAGCATCAAGCGACAAATTAGCTCGTTTATCTCGGTGAAAGGTAGCGCGTAAATACCGCAGGGGAAGAATTACGGAAACGAATGAATCCATTCCGTCCTCGTGTTTAATAGAACTGCTGGGGAAAGAGACCACCGCGTTCGGGATTAAACAAGAGCGATATTTGCTGAAGGAGGTCTGTAATTAACGTTGCACACTTTTAGCAATAATCACTTTTTACTTCAATAGCAATAATCGTTCTACCGGAAGAATAAACAATTTGATTAGTCAAAGTTTCCGGGGAAGGAGCAAAATTAAATAACATGCATACTACAATTGCATATTATTATTTTCATTCTCATTGGAATTTCGCGTTCGTTCGTTTTTCCGAGAAAATAAAATGGAAAAAGGGGAAACGTAGGGCACACCCGAGGGGGATCGCGCCCCTCGCGAACCCAGACTTCCCTTAAAATATGTTTTTACAAAGAATCTGGCGATGGGAGACATTGATAAAAGTTATTTTTCGATATTTCGTGGAGGTAAACCGTCGCATTCGCGTCTCCCAGCGGAGACATTTATTTATTGGAATAACCGAAGTGTTTTTATATTTGACAGCCGTGCCTACGTTTTCCTCTTTGTGCATAACTTCCAAAACGAATTGAACGCACGGACGAGAAGCTTCAAGTTGGGAAAGAAATAAGAGAATCTCTCTAAAACAATACTTGGTCGAAAGTTTCGAGGGAACTCGTGCTCCTACAATGGTTCATTGAAACTGTTATACGACGGGACCGCTCCGCTCTTCGCTAATTTAAAAGTATTCTCATTAATTTCACCGGGTAACGAATAAACGTTTCAAAAAAGCCTGAAACGACTTCCGGTTCCTTTGAGAAATAATTGTCAAAGCTCACTGCTGTTTTCGCGAACGATACAGAATTCGTCTATGGGAACGAAAATAACGAACCGTTTAACACTTGTACGTCGTCGAACGAGAGGCAATAAACGGGACGTTTATCGCAGAACCCGAAGTACAGCCAATTCTAGTCGAATAATTCCCCCGCGAAGATTTATTAAGATTATTTATTCCGCGACCCTCGGTCCTCGGGGACGTGATTCGTGCGCCGTAATGATCCCCCGGCCGGGTAAGAGGCACTCGATACCAACGGACGGCGGCGGCGAACAACGAGAATTTCTTCGCGACGAAACTTCCGCCGGATCAATAAGTTCACCGAGGACACGTGTTCTTTCCCTTAGTGTCCCCACGTTCTTTGACAGGTCTCGGTGATTTCCACCACCAGGTTTAGTCTCGGAGGAACAATACTCTCAAAAACAATTCCTCTGTTATTCGATTCGTCGCGCTGCAGAAGTCGAGATTCCCGTCGAATGAAACGTTAAAGAACCCTCTTTCACAAGAATTNGGTTCGTCGCGGTGCAAAACGACGCGAGATTCCCGTCGAATGAAACGTTAAAGAACCCTCTTTCACAAGAATTGAACGATCACCCGATCGATATCGGTACATGATAGAAAACGCTGTCTCATGAGGATGATGGATGGAAATGGAGGTCTGAGAAATATCCGATGGTCCGCACGATTTTCATTCCAGTTTTCGTAACGACTAGAATAATAATTTTAAGTGGAAAGAAAAACGGTTCGCTCGCTCGCATCGGTTCACCGATAGTTTTCCATCAGCGAATTTAAACTGACGTAGAAACTCGTAATGCGTTCTGTGTAAACTTATCAAAAGAGAGTAGGACGCGTTCCGGGGGATGAATGCTCCCCATACGGGCGGAGTTAAGCTACTTCGGAAACAATTAACAATGAACGCGTTAATGCACTCGCATCATATCGCGATGAAAGATTCACGCTCGTTTCCCACGGCGAATAGGGAACAGATTAATTATTTCTTCGTCGTACAAAGGTGCGCCGTTTCACGAAATTATTCCGTATCGAATCTCAATTTCTTTCTCCCTACGACTTGTCGGAATAAAATCCCGTTCCACGAAACGTCTCACAGAATAATAAATTTGTAAAACAATTTTTTAAGCGAGCTACAATCCCAGGAAATCTCAAACGGGACGTTCCGCGTAATACCGTATAGGCTCGAGATCCGNTAATGCACTCGCATCATATCGCGATGAAAGATTCACGCTCGTTTCCCACGGCGAATAGGGAACAGATTAATTATTTCTTCGTCGTACAAAGGTGCGCCGTTTCACGAAATTATTCCGTATCGAATCTCAATTTCTTTCTCCCTACGACTTGTCGGAATAAAATCCCGTTCCACGAAACGTCTCACAGAATAATAAATTTGTAAAACAATTTTTTAAGCGAGCTACAATCCCAGGAAATCTCAAACGGGACGTTCCGCGTAATACCGTATAGGCTCGAGATCCGCGCGCGAGCTTTCAGAAAAAAGGGTCGAGCGCGAGCGGATGTTCCGGATAATTCCGCCATGCAAATGTCATTTCCTTCGAAATCAGACCGCCACCCCGCCACCCACCCCGAACGTAAAATATTTTAAACGAACCAGGTTCCCGGTACATCGTCTGACCACGAACCTATGAATAATTTATTTCCCACACGTGCCCGCAGAAGTGGAGTTTCTCGCACCAACGAGCAGCTGCGCGTGAATTCGTTTGAGACTTTGTATCGTGCTTTCTGGCCGATTCCAAAACGTTCGCGTGAATACCGGCTCGTCTCGGCGATGCAGATTCCCGAATATGCAACGTTTTCAGCGACGCAAATTAATAAAAGAGTTCCGCGCGTATGAATCCGAGATCAAGGAATTGTATAATTCATCTATTTCTACTTTAGAGCAGCATATACTACTGGAAGCAGGAAAGACGGCACGTATTCATCGACAGTGATTCCGACCACACTTGTCGAACGCGGCGTACTATATCTCCAGTAGTTCTAAGATTTCTATATTCGGTTTTCTGTTGTTTCAGGGAGAGACTGATCCGAGGCGACCGACACCTTTAACCAGAGAGACGCCGCGCGTATTCTGTCGGAATTTAACGGCCGGTGGAAGGACGAAACATCGACTCGTGTGCTAACACCAATTCGTCACGCGTTCCCATTAATGTCTCGGTCGTGTCCAACGGGATTATCCCTCGGAGAGGGCCCGCCGAATCCCGAGATATGTCACGGGTTAAAAAAACTGCGGCTCGGAGGGTCTTCAGATTTCGGGGGGATCGAGAGAACGCGTTTCTAACAGAAAATTGTTAAAACGTTCTGTTCGAGGAGCCTCAACGATCGTTCCGGTAAAAGCTCGAGAGCGTTGGAAGTGGTACGTGAAAAAAACTGGGAATAGAACGGAATAATTTTGAAAGGGGCTAATGAAACTGGAGCGAGAAGCCGGGGGAAATGCAGATTGTCGGATTAAACCCCGGGAAAACCGTGAAACCGTCCGAGGAGCGCGCGTCGAAACAAGTTTCGAAGCTAATTCCGAGTCGGCGTCGAATCGATATAAGAAAACGGGAGCGTCGCGGGGAATTTTATGAAACTTAATGAAAAAAATTCCTCGCTGTTCGGAGAGAAGGGTCGGCGGTGTAGAGAGAATGCGCTTCCGGTCCCGACTTCCCTCGGCCGAACCCATCGAACGGAACCGCGCGTCCGTTCCACGGTGAAAATATAACATTGAAGAATATTTTCCACCGTTGACGAGAGAGAACGCGGAGTCCCAAAGCGAGGACGACGTTATTTGATTCACGAGCAGCCGGAGGTATCGCGCGTCCCTGGCCGCACTCGTATCCTATATTTCCTGAAAACGAATCAACGAAAAGGTCCACGGCGGACGGATCGATCGATCGCTGGGCTGGACGAGCGGAGATTTTTACGAAGCGACGTATCAGAGAACGTCGAACGCAAAGGGAACGTAATAAATTGATAAGGAAACGGTGGCAGTCAGTCGTATCGTCGCGGCGGCGACAATGAAACTCGTAATGCGATGCTCAACGCACGGGACGCCTGGCGCTTGAACGCGACCCTCCTGCATCTGAGGCAGCTGCTGCGCCGCGTGACGACCATGAATCGCCACGATAATTACACGGACATATTCCGCAGTTTGAACATCACCGACGAGGACCTCGACTACGCGAACAATTTCATCGATAATTTGACGGTACAAAGGAGCGGCGGCGGCGGCAGAGGAGAGCAGCAAGTCGGTTGCTACTGCAACGGCACCGTCAAAGACTTCGCCACGGAGTACAAGAACTACCACGGCTACGTGGCACTGATCGTCTGCCTGTTCGGGACCATCGCCAACATGCTGAACATAATCGTCCTGACGAGGAAAGACATGGCCGCGGCGCCCATCAACACGATCTTAACCGGTCTGGCCACCGCGGACATGTTAGTGATGCTCGAGTACATTCCGTTCGCCATTTACAAGTACATCGTGCTGCCGCAGAACCAGATATTCCCTTACGGCGGGGCGGCGTTCGTCCTCTTCCACATGCACTTCACGCAGCTGCTGCACACCATCAGCATCGCCATCACGCTCACCCTCGCCGTATGGAGGTACATAGCTATCAGGTGAGCCGACTTCCGTTTTATTGAACCAGACAACCACGAATTTCAATCGACTCCCGTCTAAGCTTCCTATTCTCCGGGAGGTTTCCCTGCTCGGTCGCCGCGCCGTCCGCCGAGCATACACAATTTCGAAATAGAAATATGCGATTGCCGGATCTCCTTGAGTCCTGTAACGCCGCGCCGCAGCCGCGAGCTTTACGGAAAAAGAGCGGATTCAAGGGTGTTTGTAAGTCGCTGGGAAATATTCCAAAGAAATAATCAAAACTTTTCAAATAGCCGCGTTACCTCGGAGTTTCCCTATACGAAATCTCATTTAGGAATTCGATAAACCGGTGTTTTCATGCAGCGAATTATTCGCCGCGAATAGACGTCGCGCGGTACTTTACTCGCATTTACTCGCTATTCTTATATTTATATACGTATAAGTCGCAGCGAATTACTCGCAGCTATCGGCGAATAGTTTGCCGCGTGAAAACGTCACTTAAGAAAATCAGAGTCAAACGTCGAGAATAGCGAAATTCGATTGTCAATAAAATTTGCGATCGAGCTCCCACCGGGCTGTATCGAAAAGACGTTGGCAATTATTGATCAGATTTATTGTGTCTCCTCGCGACGCCGCCGAGAGAATCAAGTTTCATGGTGAATTGCTACAGTCAATAAAATTCACGAGGCGCGTTTCATTAAAGGCCTCGAGACTTTATTACACGATGTTCCATCGTCGGGCTAATTTTCCTAGTTGTCCTCCTTTTGTGAGCGCGTTTAATATCTCTGGGTCACTCGCCGTTCCGAGGATTGATGTTAGCCGGAATTCGTAATTAAGGACCGGGTCCTTTCCAACGGGCTCAAAGCCGGGTCGCCGTGACCCGTCCAAAAATCGGTCGTTCGTCGATATCCAATGAAAAATTCGGAAAAACGTTCAAAACGAAAATCGTTTTATGAAGAATATTCATTCATGGTTCGCAAATAATAGCCAGACAATTCCGAGAGTGTATCGAATATAGAAACAATAGAAAATGCAGTTCGCTGTGTTACACGATACGATGGTATATTGTTTATAAAATTGTACAAATGCAAATTGTGCTATCGGGTAACATCGTCGAAGCGCATCAGACGTCGGAAACAATTTGAAAAATATCCCAAGAGGAACGACATTAAATTAAGAAGTATCGTATTTTATTCCGTTCGCGACGGTATTTTGATCATCGACTTCAGTCGGACTTTAGTGAAAACGATCATACTGGATAACGTTCTGCGAGCTACTATTGTCCGTGACAAACGAGTTTTTCGGTTGTAAATAGAAGCCAACTGGTTTTAAAATAACAAACGACAGAGAACTCTTTTCAGTACAGAATGCAGTTATTGTCGAAATGAATCCGCTCGATTCTTTACGTCTCACGTGATCGGTTTTGAAATACAGACCGCTTTGGAACACGATACTTCCGATTGATCTTGGACAAACGGTCAACGAGATTCGTTAATCGACCGAGAATTGCGTAACGTTTACGTAACGTTTGAACGTTCCGCGACTGGAGGGCTAAGATCCATATTTTCGGAGAGCCACCGAATTCTGTTCCCGCCCAAGTCGAATTAATTCTAGTAACGTCGTTTCCGTAATAAGTTGGTCACGGTAATGAGCGACCATATCACGTTTCAATTAAGCATTTGCAAAATACATAGCAAAGCGAATCGACGAAGCCGTCCCGGTTCGAAAATTTCGACGCGAACGCACCGACCTGATAACGAGGAAACTTCATGGATCGCACTGTTAGTAATCTTTTTCTCGTTACTATTCACTGACGACTGTCATTGAGTGTAAGGAAGGGAGTCGGTACGAGGCCGGGCCCCCGGGAAGCGTCGTTTCGTTTAACGAACTATACACTTCCCATGTTTTCGTCGTCAGCCAGGCCATTTGCTCGCGCAAATAAGCCGTTTACACGTACCGCGCGCCGCGAGGAAATATCACGGTCCGTTTCACGGTTCACGAAAATGCAAACGGAGCTCCCCGAATGGCCGTTGTCTTCCTAAATTATTAACTCATTTCCAGATCCAGTCTGGGAGGAAACATTGACGTAGCGAGGGATCGCATTTATTTAGAGGTCTCATTTATCAACTGTACACGCACCCTGAACATGACGTGTTCATTTTTACTCGTCGATAAAGGCAGAGGAACAACGTTTTTTCAAATAAATGTAAAAATTCCTTTGTTGCATTTCCATGAAACCACCACGGCTGTAACAACCAGAGACGCGATCCTTTGTTTCGCTGGTTTCGGTGAAACCGTTCGATACAAAGTATCGCCGACAGACGAAACATGAAAAATTTCGGAAAATGCTTCGAACAAAAGTTGTAAACGTTGCCAATGTCTACAAATAAAGTCCTATGTAATTTTCTCCTGACTCCATTGTTTAACGAGTTGAGTACGATAAATTAGCATTGGTGCTGACAAACTTTGTCGAATCTGCAAACTTTGAACAAAAAATTGCGTTTTTCTTCCAATCAAATTAGCGTCCGCGTATACCAACACCGCGAACGTGTTGATCGCGAGATAATAGGAGCCGACACACCGCGAGCCCTTCTTTATACTGCGACAGCGATGGATAAAAACGATAGGACGATAATTACAGCCGACGGATTATTTATAATTTAATTGTACAGAAGAGACCCGCGTTTGTCCATTATATGCCGAATCAATAGCCGTCTCTTTTTTCACTCGTATTCATTTCCCACGCTTTTCCCGTTCGCTACTGTTTGATCTGGATATTGAATTTTTTCATCCTGTACCCGGGACGTGAAAAGGAAAAGGAAAATTACATTTATTTCAGTTGCCGAACATCGCGCAACTCTTCATCCTCGCGTCGTAAACTCTTGTTTTAATTGTCTACGGTCACGGATTTCCTTCGAGTTGTTTCTCACAAACGAAATTGATTTTCCATCGACCTAATACGCGCCGGGATACGCCATGAACGTAAGAATAGAACGCTCGAACGAGAGAACCCAAGCGATCGAGGGAAAGACACTGAATAGCTGAACTTCTTTTTCTTTTCACTCGGCATGCAAGAGACGGAAACTCCTACGGAGAGCGTGTTTTCTTTATTTTTTCAAATCAACAAAAATATATGGGACGTTCTCTATTCAGTTATGAGGCACGTCCGGGGTAAACGTTAGTTTGCGATGAAAATACTGGTTTGTTGTTTCGGTTGCTACGAAAATGTCGCCGAACGTCGGAATAGCTTCGTTTAATAAACGAAATAAGCACCGTAGAATTTTTGTCAAGACCGAGTAAAAAAAGTACGAGATAAAAAGTTTCAACGTCTAAAGGAACCGTTGCGCGTTGAATTTCAGCGATAAATCGGGGGAAAATATTTCTGTCAGCAATTTTTTGCTAGGCCACGGACCGGTTCGTTCGGAAGCCTTTTCTGATTCGACAGCCATTGAGAACGAGTCTTTCAGCCGTGCGAACTGAATTCGTAGAAACTTCGAGGAAAAAGTTTTTGCCTACCTTTCGGTGTTGGTTAAACGTCTGGTCGGAAAAACGGAAACAGACGGAACGTACGTACGTAACTCAGAAACTCTACATTAATGAACGAAAAGAAAACAGCGGCGGCGTTACTCTCCCGCTGTGTTAACGAGAGCGAAGTACGAAAGTTTCTTACGCTGAAATAATATCTTTTGAGAAAGACATAGAAACTGCTGTCTTAATTAAAAAATCGTCCATACCACGAGCGTTACACCGCCAGACATTTAACGATGTACGTTTCAATTTTATAGCAGTTCCCCGGGAAATGCAATTAACGCTTGAACAAATTGCAGTGTTAAACAATAGATGAGCACCAATGAACAATGTCAATTTATATCTGTCGCTGCCGTCCGGAGCAGATATATTTTTTTTCAATGCAATTACTGCCGCAGAATTGGAAACAAACTTTTGTTGCTGTCCCGCCCCACAACTTTCGATAATGTATATTGAAACAAATCTCGTTATGCGTTTTCTTAACTCCGCTGAATATATTATTCCCGGATCGATCGGAATCGGAATGTCTTTACAACTACTTTTTATTAACTCTACGGCGTGGGCGGGTAAACGAACGGAGAGCCTTTTTCGTACGAACGGCCATGTCCAATATTTGAAACAGTAAAAAAGCCACATCGAAATTTCGAATCAAGCAATTTATAACATTTTCACAGATCTTTTAGCCTGGTATATATAAAATTAAATAAAGTCGTGGAGAGGATATATGAAAAGGGCCGCAGATATCTCTATATCTGGAGTACACACGACACAGTCGTACTGTCATCAATCAAATGGTAGACCTGTGTGTACGTCAATCGACGATCAGCTGTGAAATTTAATAATGCAAGCTTCCAAAACTGACACTCTGTGCGAGCACGTGCCGCGATCGACAACTGCCGGTCAAAAAACGACAATCAATTCATATTGAAAGAGGGATCTATAAGGGACCTCGAAAGCAATATAAAATTCCTACTATTGATAACAGATTTGTTGATTCGATAACGATTCAACATCGCGAAATAGATGAAATCCTATTTTGCAAATCCGCCGAATCGTTCGACGCGAAAATTGACAACTAACGAGCAATAGATGAAATTCTGCTTTGCGAGCGGCTCTCGATGATGATGCAGTAGAATTATCATTACCTGCCCTAATCGATCCGATAGGATGATATTTGATACGCACTGAGAGCTATTAGTTGATTTAATAGCGAGCCAGTCACGATAAGACAGGATTTATGAATGCGAACACTGACAAGGTACACCGCGCGCGAGCCTGGAATTTATCACGACTCATGGGACAGGAAAATATAGTGCAAAAATGCGCAACAGGAAGAGAGCCGCGGCCTATACTTTATGCGCGCTTATCAACGCTCTTTTTCCGAAACGTCGCACGTAGGAAAAGAGAGAGAGACAGACTCGTTCTTTTATCGAACGAATTATTTAGCTCGCTTTTAACGGAAGCAGAGGAAGCTATTAAATGTAGTTACACACCGAAGAATATCGGAACTGTGAATTGAATTTATGAGTCTGTCGATATCGTAAGGAGTTCTGCAGGGGAATGCAGTTCTTTCTTGAACGAGAGCGTTCAAAAGATGAAACGGAACAATCGTATTATAGATTTTGTGTAAACCTGTTTTGCCGAACGACTTCGCAACTCCGTTTGCCAATTTGCTCGAGTCGGAACGTCCAAGTTTTTAAATATCCCCGCGAACTCGCTTAACGAGGACCAAAGACAATGAACAATGTATCCGCGGCGCGCGGACGAGACAATTAGATCTCCGATGCCTAATCTTAGATACGACAAATCGGGAGATAACTCGGTTTCCGAGTTGGCGAGTTAGACCGCGGAGGTATCTGTTCATATTCAAAACTGGAAACTCCGGTCACGATCTCCGTAGAGTAATCAGAATCTTCGAATTTCACTTAATTATCCTGCCCCATAGTGTACGACCCTTGTTCGAACAACTCTAACGGCAAACAGTAAATCGCGTGGCTTATTATATACCTCTGGCTCGTTAGCCAATAGCCCGGGGATGTTTCGCCGAGATCAACAGTTAACGATAGACGAAAGAAGCGGAAGAAAGATCCAATATTTTTTTACATATCCTCCGCCGTACAGAGAAAATTGGAACGCGCACCGACACGGACTCGCGTAAAATGTGAAAAAATAGGCGGGCCGAAACGAGGTATACTTAGAAAATTTCAATTTATTTTGTTTAAGCGAAAAACGGAATTAAAGTCTACTCGATCAATTTAGCTTTACAGGTCGGGCTGCACACGGTTTCATCGTTCGCAGAATAATTCCCTCTGCACGAGGAGAAACAAACGCGAACGATTGCAAACTCGATTAAATGAAAAATATTACATTACTCGATAAAATTCTAGTCAAAGAAATTCGGTTCGCGCCGGCCGAGGCGCGCACGAGAAATATAAATCCCGGAACGAATTTCGTTGTGAGAATAAAAAGAGGAGACGAAGCTCGGTTTTCTGTTGTTAAGGTTTCCTCAGTACAACACTTGGTGCTCGGCTTCGCGTTGCAGAACGGCTCTCTGGTGCAGCTTCGTGGCGTCGATCGTTGCCTGCGCTCCCAGCTATCCCGTGTTCGGGGTAAGTGAGTCTTGTTCGTCCCGCATTCTCCAATAGTGTTCGCTCGCGTTCTTTGCTCGTTAGATCAGGAAAGAAACGGTGAACGAGAACGGCACGCGGGAAATCGCGTACGTAGTCGACGCATTTGACTCCCAACACAAGGGCTTCTTGTACCAGCTGAATTTCTGGGTGCTGGGCGTCGTCGTGAAACTTCTCCCTTGCATAATTCTCACCGTGATCAGCTGCTGGCTGATCAAAGCGCTCTACAGGTAAATTTCGAACAGCGTTCGATCTTAACCCTTTCGGTACGACCACCGGATATGTCCGGCATGCATCTCGTGACCCGTGTAGCCGAATAAGAGAGTATTCTGAAAGATTGAGTACTTATTTAACGCTTCGGTAAATCTTCACACAAGAAACCAAATGCTACGTGCGCATTTTTGGTGCGACGCCTCGTACAGCGGGAGCGTTGCGGCGGACAGAACGCTCTCGTACCGAAAGGGTTAATATTTCGACGGAATCTCTATTCAGAAGAATCGAAATGACCGTGTTTCAGAGCCAAGGGAAGGAAACAGGCGTTGAAGAGTTACAATCAATACACGAGCAGCGGCGTGGTCAACGGCCTGGTAGCGAGGAGACCGAGCAAGTCCGAGAAGAGGGCGGACAGGACGACGAAAATGCTGGTGGCCGTACTCCTCTTGTTCCTGGTCACCGAAATCCCTCAGGGCGTGCTCGGCCTGTTGTCCGGCGTCCTCGGCGACTGTTTCTTCCGTAACTGCTACCACAACTTCGGGGAGGTGATGGACATCCTCGCGTTGCTGAACGGCGCCATCAACTTCATCCTCTACTGCTCCATGTCCAGGCAATTCCGCACCACTTTCGGGCAGCTGTTCAAGCCGAGGCTGATGAACAAATGGCAGCCAGCTTTTTTTTTTAACGACAATCGTCGACGGTTTCGTAAATTGTGGACAAGAGAAATTTAATTGGCTCGCCGGTCGTGAACGCCGAGAGGCTTATCGAACGTTCAATTTAACTAATAAATTTCACATTGTCGCTGCGAATGGCAGGTCTATTATAATGCCGAGACCAAACTTGATCCGACGTACAAAGCTTCCGCGAAACCAAAACTCGTGTACAAAGAGAATTACGCTTTGGATTTTTCAAAGTCACCGGGCGATTTAATACAGTTTGAAACTATNAACTGGAAACTCCGGTCACGATCTCCGTAGAGTAATCAGAATCTTCGAATTTCACTTAATTATCCTGCCCCATAGTGTACGACCCTTGTTCGAACAACTCTAACGGCAAACAGTAAATCGCGTGGCTTATTATATACCTCTGGCTCGTTAGCCAATAGCCCGGGGATGTTTCGCCGAGATCAACAGTTAACGATAGACGAAAGAAGCGGAAGAAAGATCCAATATTTTTTTACATATCCTCCGCCGTACAGAGAAAATTGGAACGCGCACCGACACGGACTCGCGTAAAATGTGAAAAAATAGGCGGGCCGAAACGAGGTATACTTAGAAAATTTCAATTTATTTTGTTTAAGCGAAAAACGGAATTAAAGTCTACTCGATCAATTTAGCTTTACAGGTCGGGCTGCACACGGTTTCATCGTTCGCAGAATAATTCCCTCTGCACGAGGAGAAACAAACGCGAACGATTGCAAACTCGATTAAATGAAAAATATTACATTACTCGATAAAATTCTAGTCAAAGAAATTCGGTTCGCGCCGGCCGAGGCGCGCACGAGAAATATAAATCCCGGAACGAATTTCGTTGTGAGAATAAAAAGAGGAGACGAAGCTCGGTTTTCTGTTGTTAAGGTTTCCTCAGTACAACACTTGGTGCTCGGCTTCGCGTTGCAGAACGGCTCTCTGGTGCAGCTTCGTGGCGTCGATCGTTGCCTGCGCTCCCAGCTATCCCGTGTTCGGGGTAAGTGAGTCTTGTTCGTCCCGCATTCTCCAATAGTGTTCGCTCGCGTTCTTTGCTCGTTAGATCAGGAAAGAAACGGTGAACGAGAACGGCACGCGGGAAATCGCGTACGTAGTCGACGCATTTGACTCCCAACACAAGGGCTTCTTGTACCAGCTGAATTTCTGGGTGCTGGGCGTCGTCGTGAAACTTCTCCCTTGCATAATTCTCACCGTGATCAGCTGCTGGCTGATCAAAGCGCTCTACAGGTAAATTTCNCACTGTGAAACGCGCACCGGCAAATGTACTACGTCCGATAAATTATGCGGACAAACGTGAATAGGTGCAACGTGTCGATTTTACAGGTTCAACAACGGGCCACATATCATGCGTCATAAACGACGCAGTAAACTTCAATTATTAATTGACGTAATTAATATGCCGCGAATTCGAAGTTTGCAGTAATTAATACGATTCGCGAATCGAATGTAAATATTGCGTAGCCGAGTGAAAAATTCCCGGCCATTGCGCGAGCCCAATGAATTTTTCATTGTCGAGCCCGGTCAACGATTCGCACCGTAAATTTGCGAATTTACGTGAACAAACGACTACCCTTGTATTAATCGTCCAGTTCATTTTTTAAACGCGATCAGAGATTCTACTGATCTTTTTGTGAAATACGGCCTCGACGAATCTTAAAATTAGTGTCGAACAGACGTCGACGTCCGGCTCGACCAATCAGGGGGAGAAACAACGGCTAATCGGCGATCAAAGTGGTCTGAAATGTTCACGGAACCGACTAATTGCCGGAAAGTAATTGGAGCATTAAATCGATTTTGTGCGGCAGCACGTATTGGCCGGTATAATCAAAACCGTAGCGCGAACCACGTTACAACCGTTACACAACTATGTAAACGATTCGATTTTCCTGTTTTATATGAATATTCAAGACGGAGATACGCGGAGGGAAACGAGGCTCGCTAAGAGACATGTCGTGTACGACGTAGTTAGTTCCCCTTTTTCGTCGTCGGATCTTGGAACCTCTCCCGTCGGAAGTCGATAAATCCCCTTCTCGTCGAAACTGGTCCTCTCTCGGCTTTCATATAATGCCTGTTTAGTGTCAATTTGGTTCTCTCCTTCTCCTTCCTCTCATCGGTTCTTTTACGAAGGCAAATATCCTGAGAAATTGCTTCGCTTAAAACAAATAGATGGTCCCGTGCCCTGATATTATTATTCGCGTAGCCTGTGCGAGTCTGATCCAGAACTTGCCGGAGTCGAGCGCGGTTGGATCGCGGCTTTGTAGTCGCTCGAGAGAGAATTTTTTTCGCTCGTACAATCCTCTTCTTCCGGTGACTTGAAATTCGAGTGTAAAAATTGCGCGCGGAGTTCGAGGTCGAGAAATAACGTATTGATTTTCCCCGTAAAATCGTCTCTGCATCGTTTGCACCTTTTTGTAATTCAATTATCTGGTCGAGTAGCTCCGCGCTCGAGTACCCTTTCAATTAATTATCTTCTTCGAAGTCAACCGAACGTGTTGTCTTCTAGCGAATGAAATTGACATTCTTCCGACTCGGTTTTGATCAGTTCGATTTTTAATCAACCGACCCGTACGAATTCGATTAGAAGCAGAATTCTTAGTATTCAGTTTTCGTAGCTGTACCGAAGAGTGTACAGAGCACCTAAGAGATCGCCGAAGTTACGGTATAACGGCAGATATATGTCGAGACAGAAGTTGCACTCTTTAATCAAAACGTAGCCTCGGCTACGCCCCGTGCCACGAGTGATAAATGGTTCGGAGAAAACTGAGACGACTCGCCTCGCGTGGTACACGATCAATTTGCCGCAGGAATATTTAATTAGATCGCTCTCTTACACGCTCGTTCTCAGATTAAAAAGGTTACGGACGTGAAGATGAACGCGATTCGATGATCCTTGGGATCACGCGTTATGTTTTTTTAATATGTTCCTGGTGGCTCGGTTGATCCTTGATACTTTTGTAACCCGATGGGAATGTATGAGTTAATGCGCGACGAGGTAAACTTAAATGAGAAAACTGGATCTCCTTGACACGTGCCAAGTTGGACGAGCAAGGCTTTGTAGTCGATACAGGGTTTTATAAATTATACATATTTATAAAATAGAGATACCCGGTCGAAACGAGCGTTATCTCAGTATACATATACATGTACATATACAGGTGCAATGGCCCGCGGAACAACGAATCAATAGGGAGGAGAAATAAAAACGTGATAAAAAATATGCTACCGCGCAAAGATGTGTAATAAGTAGAAAAAGACTTAGAAAGACGGATGTCGTGGATATCAGAAATTGACGAGGACGTCGACACACTTTATTATTACACACAATTCGATATACCCTTGGAGAAGCGAGAGAATTCTTTATTTTTCAAACTAAGGTTTCAAACTTCGTCCGAGCTGAGTATCCTAGTTTCCCCTTCCGGTTTTCCGGCTGTCCTGTCCTGTTCGAGTTTCGCCGACAGTTTCTTCGCCGTCTGCGTTATCTGTCGCGGCAAGTGACCAGAGTGAGAGAAAAGTAGATTTGATTCCCGTTTCGCGTCGAGACTTGCCTGTAGGTCCACGTCGATCACGGCCGCGATATCGTTTAACGCCGTTAAAAATTCAGCCGCCGAGTTCCCGTCGCCGAGCGCCTCGAGCACGACGGCGTAATTAATTAATACCAGAGGGTCCTGCGGGGCGAGCGCGTGAGCCTTTTGCAGCACCTTCTCCGCGCCCGCCAGGTCGTCCAAACGCTTTAGGGCGACTAGAAAAATTTCAGATACGAAGTTTCCATTGAAAAGTCTAATATCAATTCGGTGCTCTTTCGGTCGGTGTAAAAATGTTATTTTTGTTCGTGCAATATCTCTGTTCTGCTCTCTGGCGTGCGTTCTTCGCGCAAATTCGTGTCCAGAAATGTAAAGTCAGAAAAAATACGAGGCTTACGACCGAGCAACAGATACGGCATGAAGTTCTTCGGGTCGACGCTGACCGCGGCGCACAAATAAATTGCGGCCGAGGCCGGCTGGCCGGTGGTGAGAAAGACCATGCCCAAATTGTAGGCGGGCAGAAATGCCATCGGGTTCAGATAGTGCGCTCTCTTCAAACAGCTAATTGCCTGGAAGTAATTAGAGCGTTAAACCGATTTGTCTGTCAATTATATGCCGGCGCAGTAATAACGAGCTGTGGCAGGTGCCGTGCGGGTGTGGATCACAAAGATACGTGATAATCGTGTCGTTGCGTGGTTCATAACCACTGAACCGGATTACGAGAAATATGCCCTTTAGATCGTCTCGATTAATCGATCCGGCGCGTGATTAATAAAAAACTTCTTGAAACGTGTGACTTTGCCGGCTGTTTTCTTTTCTCTCTTGAACGACCCTCGATGGACCTCGATCTTCTTATCAACGGCGAAATAACTAAAGCCGAGCTTTAAACGTAATCCACTTGACTAAGGAGACTCTCGCTAACGAGAGACGTCACGTCCGCGGATTAACCAACTTTCCGAATACGAAAATCGTCTTAGATCAAAATTGTCAACGGAGCACTTACAAAAATATTCCACTTGGACCCTTGGAGGAACGACGAACTAATTGGAAACGGAAGAGCTTTTGTCAAAGTACTTTGGACGGAAGGCTGCTGCTGCTCGCGCAGAGTATTTGGTCTGATTCCTAAGCAAACTTCCCTCCGGAGGAAATAAAATCGCTCTTCCCCGTGTTTATCGTTTTCTCCGATCGTTAAAGCGATCTTGCGACAATGGCAACACGACATGTTCGCTCGAACCGGCCTCTCTCATCTCTCCTCTAACATATACTTATGGTTAAAATTTAAAAGAGCTCGTGTGAGAGAATTAAATTCTAACACGCTTTCACCATCGTAAACCGATTTCCGTGTTTGACAAGCCGCGTAATTAACGTTCAGATTTTCTTCGATACATCACACGCTTCTGTCTCGTCTCGTAATCAGGTTCTCCCAAGACGCAACTGTGTCGTTCCCCGTGCGTGAGCTAGCTGCTTCAATGAGCTTTAAATTGATTATACTCATTGAGTCCGACGGCGTGCACAGACTCGCGAGTAGCCAGCAATTTATCGTGTTCTCATAAAAAGCGTATAGACCACTTTCTTAAGCTTCCCGAGGAGTGCATCGTGAATCGTGCATCGTCGCCAAGTGCAACGTAAGTTCTTTCCCTTAGATTGTTCTTGAGCTTTTCTCGGTGCTTAATTCGACGCATTCGCTAACGATAAGCGCGCTAACGGCCGAACCGTGTCAGCAGCTAAAAGCATTACGCCGACGTGCAGGTAAACGTGCGAAAAATTTCCGTTCCCAAATTAACCGACTCACGGCGACGAATTTCTGCTTCCCGTAAAAACACATTCCCACGTTGTTCCACAAGGCGTACGATTCCGGTATCGATTGCGCGGCTACCTTGTATTTCGACAGTGCCACGTCGTATTCCTGGTGATTCTGAAAACTTGTGCGTGGCGAAAACCGAATTCCGAAAACGACCCGCGCTTCTAATTAAATTCCCCGAGGTCTCGGCGCATTTTGCTGCGGGACGCCGTTTCGCTTTATAAAAATCTAATTTATGCTTCGTCGAACTACATAGGTAAACGTGCGACCAGAAGAATTCTTTTGTTTTCGTTTTGAAACGTTTTATCGGTAGTTTAACGCGAATAAACGAAAACCGCGGAACGTAAGTTACGCGGAAACAATTTCTCCTCCCTTTGATACGAGAATTAATATCTCGCGTGCTTCACTTACCTGAATTACATAAGCTATCGGTAGGATTGCGTCAGTGCAATTTGGAGAGTGTGCCAGCACGTTGCCGAATTGTTGAAACGCTCGTTGAACGTCACCAGTTTTAAGGTAGAGGAGCCCTAATTCCGTTGCAGCTTCCAGGCTCTCGGGGTTTCCGCTGAAAGAACAGGGAAACGAGATAAATCCCAGAGAACTCGGCGAGCAAAAGGATTTGTCTCGACGAGCAAAAAAAATGTAAATTGGGACATATTCCTTTAACGTAATTAGCGAGACTTTCAGCTGCGGAAATCGCAAACGCTGAGTCGACCATTTAAAGCTGAGAGATAATTCTTAAGCGTTCGCGGTAAATAGATATATAGAAACACATCAGCGTTATTCGATAAGACAAGGGGATACAACGGTAAACGAGCTGAAAAATTGTTCACTCGCGTTATTCCGGTTTATTCTGCAGCTGCAGCTACGAGCGGAACGTAATACCAGCTCGAAAGTATATCGTAAACAAGAAAGAAATTAAATATGCAAGACTGAATAATCGCGAGGCTGCACGTCGAGAATGCGTTCAAACGATATCCGCGATATAAACGTTTTTAATACCTAAGAGCCGCCGCGTAAGCGTTCTGGGCTTCTGCAACGTGATCTTCGAGGAGGCAGACCTTCGCGAGGACGATGTACGGCAATTCGTTTTTCGTCAACTCGATCGATTTCCTCAAATGCACCTTCGCCTCGTACAACTGGTTCAGTTTCAAGCAACATTCGCCTTGAACGATCGTTATCTCGTGAACGTCGATCGAAAAGCTCGAAGCGACGGTGCGGCCTTCTATTTCGATAATTACCGAGGTTCAGATAAATCTCCCAGTCCGGCACGTTTGACAGCTTCTCGGCTTCCAGGTACGCATCGACGGCACGCTTGTGACTGCCCATTATCATGCTATCGGATGAAATCGAATTGGGACGAAATTAGAAACTGCGTATTGCGTTCTAATGATAAACTCTCGAAAGACTTGAACACTCGACGACCGGAGAACCACTCGTAGATCTTTTAATCGAATCGGATCTCCGTTCTCGTCGACGACGCGACTGAGATCTTACGATTTACTCACAAGGATTTGGCTATCTGCTTCACGTTGTTCACGTTCGTCGAGTTGACGTTGTAGGCGGTTTGGAAGTAATTCAACGAATCCTGAATTTTCCCTTCCCTCCTCAGTATCAGGCCCTTGGAAACAAGAAAATCGACGTATCTCTCGTTCACGAATCACGGCCGGATTCCCGCGTCCATTCACTATATACTCACTATTAAATAATTCGCGTACTCGTTGTGCCCGTTCGATCGTTTCAATTCCTGGTCGATCAAAATTTTACACGTCTTGTACTCGTGTCGCGTGTAGTGCCGATGCAGCAACCAATTGTTGTTCTCTATCGCCGGTATTTCCGGAGCTGGCAACGATAACAATGACAAATTTAGCCCGAATTCGTACGAAATAATTGATCCCACTTTACTACGATTCGAATTCGATCGACAAGTAGCGCGCATTGTTTCATTACACGGACTCGACTTTTATACATTTTTAACTCGTTGACTGACTACGATTTTTACAATAATTTTAATCCAACGTGTACGATGTATATCTTTCGATTAAAGGTACGCGAATTAAAGACAGGAACCTTTTTTTCCCTTGTCGTTCGACAATCGTTGCTGCACGGTCGTCTGTTGTCGAATTCTACCATTGCTGACGACGTTGTTAGACATTGTTAACAATTTCTGACGAAAACGAATAACGACACGCGAAACAATAACGAAACCGAACAGTCACCTATACCGGACCTACTCGTTCTTGTTGTTACTGTCATTCGTCATGGCAACCCGTTCTTGAGCCACCTTCGCATCGAATGAAATTATTATTATAGAAAATAATAATTGTATGTATGACAAAAATAATTGTACTAGATGTATACGCAACCGAGAACGTTTAACGTATGTGTAATTTTTAATATGGGACACGTGAATAAAGAGTCGTTTACGTACAAACAATATCTTTCCCGCTTTTCTACGCTCCTTCTTATACGAATATCTGTCTCTCTCCTTTTCTATCCGTTTTCTGTTCTATTTTTTTTTTTAGTAATTGGCATCGTAAGTTAATGACTGTCTAAAAAAGCGATCAACTATCTTCGGTTGTATAAACTTTCGTGAACACGGAGAATGTCCCTTTGTCGCTTTACAAAAATCAAAAAAGGAGAAGGAGAATCGGACAACAAACATTTCCGTTAATGAAACAAACGTGTAGATAAACTGATAAGAAATCGTGATGAGCAACTGAATGACTATAATGATCGAAAAAGCGTGCCCTTTGTTAGACGCGTAGCGCCACCAGGGTGATAGCAACGTTCACAGAACGTCATCAGCGGATCAACATGATTACGGGCAATCGTTCGGGCGCGATAACGAGACAGAAATATTACTGAGGGCGTTAGAACGATTTAGTTGAAAAAGTCCTGTCGCGTAATCGTCGTTAAGGAAATTGGTAGCCGAGAACTCGAATAACGAGGTGCGAAAGGTGTCACCCGAGTGTTCGACCGGAGAGCTCGAGGTGCTCGATCGTTTAAAAATGTAGGGGATTCGCAGGAGCGTGAACCAGTGATCAACGCCGAAAAATTAAGGGCTACCTTTAATCGCGTGAGTCGACTTTGTGTTATAATTTTACATGGGCACGGTAGAACGCCCGTTTAATTATATCGGAATTTTCGTACGCATAGGTTATCCCATCCTGTACGACCGTCTCTGTGCACTTGCCGCGCACGTCCACCTGTTATCACTCGTAGATTTGGCAAATATTTTGTTTAAACAAAAATACCTTTCACCGTCTTTCACTCCTAAACGAGAAACGAACTTGTATCACGAAGCAATTAAATTAGTGAAACCTTGAACATTGTTTTTTTCTCCCTCGTTTCCTTCTTTTCGTTTCCTANGAACACGTGAATAAAGAGTCGTTTACGTACAAACAATATCTTTCCCGCTTTTCTATGCTCCTTCTTATACGAATGTCTGTCTCTCTCCTTTTCTATCCGTTTTCTGTTCTATTTTTTTTTTTTAGTAATTGGCATCGTAAATTATAATGACCGTGTAAAAAAGCGATCAACTATCTTCGGTTGTATAAACTTTCGTGAACACGGAGAATGTCCCTTTGTCGCTTTACAAAAATCAAAAAAGGAGAAGGAGAATCGGACAACAAACATTTCCGTTAATGAAACAAACGTGTAGATAAACTGATAAGAAATCGTGATGAGCAACTGAATGACTATAATGATCGAAAAAGCGTGCCCTTTGTTAGACGCGTAGCGCCACCAGGGTGATAGCAACGTTCACAGAACGTCATCAGCGGATCAACATGATTACGGGCAATCGTTCGGGCGCGATAACGAGACAGAAATATTACTGAGGGCGTTAGAACGATTTAGTTGAAAAAGTCCTGTCGCGTAATCGTCGTTAAGGAAATTGGTAGCCGAGAACTCGAATAACGAGGTGCGAAAGGTGTCACCCGAGTGTTCGACCGGAGAGCTCGAGGTGCTCGATCGTTTAAAAATGTAGGGGATTCGCAGGAGCGTGAACCAGTGATCAACGCCGAAAAATTAAGGGCTACCTTTAATCGCGTGAGTCGACTTTGTGTTATAATTTTACATGGGCACGGTAGAACGCCCGTTTAATTATATCGGAATTTTCGTACGCATAGGTTATCCCATCCTGTACGACCGTCTCTGTGCACTTGCCGCGCACGTCCACCTGTTATCACTCGTAGATTTGGCAAATATTTTGTTTAAACAAAAATACCTTTCACCGTCTTTCACTCCTAAACGAGAAACGAACTTGTATCACGAAGCAATTAAATTAGTGAAACCTTGAACATTGTTTTTTTCTCCCTCGTTTCCTTCTTTTCGTTTCCTACTCCCATTCTCTCGTTCTCCTAGAGCATGTACAAAATTTATTTATACGCCAATTACAATGCAAATGGCATATAGATTTTGCGTATCTATTCGATTATTACCCGTTACCGTGTCGAGTGCACCGTTTGCTTGTGCATCTAATAGACTGATGATCAAGTGGAAGTGCGAACAATAATAATTTGCTTGTCGAATCGTCCGAAGGACTAAAGCAACACGAGTATTATCTATAATTGGACAAATGGATCACTTGTACTTTTACAGTGATCAATGACGCTGTAAACAACGGCGAAGGAAAGTCGTCGACTGGATCATGAGCTGTTCAGTCGAATTGAGACAGCGCAGGCAACAGGGGATGGCGGAGGATCCTCATAAACTGGCGGCGATGATGAACAAGTCTCAGAGACTGGTGTTAGGGCTGTTGGTTCTGTTGCTAGTCGATATAATTTGGGTCTCTAGCTGGGAATTCACCAAAGTAAGAAACACTGCTAACGTTTCCGTACGAGGATAGGCGTGATCCAATTTAGATCCGGATAATATACGTGGCTTTTACATTTCAGTATATTTACAGAGAAGCTGCTTTTGAAAAGCCATTTTTTACCACATACGTAAAGACGTCAATGTTCACGTTTTATTTACTCGGTTTATGCTTCTGGCCTCCGTGGAGAGATCAGTGCAATAAACCAGCAACGTACATGGTACGTTTGACCGCACGTAATTCTCAACGAGAAACTCGTTCTTCTCACTCACACCGCGCGCGACACTCGCTTTCTTTTTTCCAGTTCATAGATCCGAATATAGAGGACGACAATTTCTACTCAGAAGCCAATACGAGCTTGGTAAGTAGCGACTACCGATTCTCGCCTCCCCGTCGATCTCGTTCGAATGTACTGATGCTAAGAAGGATTTGATGCAGAGCGACCCAACGTTCGTTCCAATAAAAACGCCGGACCACTGTGATCGTTCCTCGGGAACGGAGAGCGACGATTCGTCGATAAGATCGGTGAGATTTAGTAAATTGGCAGAAGTTCGTCACATGTCGGAGAGCGACGCTACCGAAGCGTTACTGGCAAGGCTCAGCTATCAAGCGAGCTTGAGAGCTGGAGAGCACGCGAGGAGACAGGCCAACAAATTCTCTGTCCAGAAAGTAGCGAAAATCGCACTCGTGTTCTGTCTACTCGTAAGTGTGTCGTCTTGAGAGACAAACGACGCGTTCGCCGCTTCAGAGATTATAACGCATTTTACGTTGCAGTGGTTCATGGCGAATTACACTTATCAAATATCGTTAGCCGAAACCGAAGCGGGGGTCGTGACCGTACTGACGTCGACCTCCAGCTTGTTCACTCTGTTCCTCGCTGCCTTTTTCCCCAGCAACGGAGGAGACAAGTTTACATTGTCCAAACTGGTCGCCGTGACCATCAACATCCTCGGACTGGTACGTAAAATTATCAGAGACGTATTTCGTGCGAGGACTCGTTTCGATCGACTTCCTCTTCGACTTTCAGGTTCTAGTAGGTCTTTCAGATTTAAGTATAGAAACTAATAGGATACCTACGGGCATAATATTGGCCGTGGTCAGCGCATTTTTCTATGCAGCGTATATCGTATTTCTAAAGAGAAAGGTGGATCACGAAGACAAGATGGACATTCCGATGTTCTTCGGATTCGTTGGACTGTTCAACTTGACACTTTTGTGGCCACTGTTCTTTATTCTGCATTACGGTCACTGGGAGGAATTCGAGTGGCCGGATACCCATCAGTGGACGTTTCTGATCATCAACGGTCTCATCGGTACAGTTCTGAGCAAAGTACTCTGGTTATGGTAACGTTTTTCATTCACTGTACAATTCATGGTCGTCTCGACCTCTTTCTTCCTACGATCGTCTGTTCGCAGGGGTTGTTTCCTAACGTCGTCGCTGATAGCAACGTTGGCAGTGAGCTTATTCATACCAATGTCAATGATTGCAGACGTTTTGTTGAAAAAAGTCCAGTACCCTTGCATTTTCTACCTGGGAACCGTCCCAATGTTGTTAGCATTTTTAACCGTGTCTCTTCTGTCCTACTACGATAACTGGGATCCGGTCATGGATCTGATAAAGAGGGTTTACGTTTGGACGTGTAGGAGAAACAGATCGTCGATAAGGTACGAAACGGTCACGGGAACGAACGTTTGTACGTGGAAAGAACGTGGGGAAAAAAAAACCGTGCACTATTGATTTCAGAATACCGGATCTCGAGGCGGAGCAAACCGAATCACTAATAGGAATAAACAGTGGCGAGCACGAAGCCTGACTCGACAATAACTCGAGCGAAACAATGTAATAAATCTGTTTTACGTATGTATATTTCTACACCTAACAAACGCTTCGCCGATGCGCATAAAACAATATCAGTGTACCTCCTCATCATATGTTTATCCGACGTCGATGCTGCCTTTCGCAAACGGATTCTGTAACGCGAAACCGATCGGCGGTACGGACAGGTAGACGTATAATTCGATTGCCGAGGCGTTACACGAGCAACGACGTTGCGTTCCACAATAGATGTCATCTTCTTTCTACGACAGACGCGTCGCCCTGTCGTTTTGCCATACGAATTGTTGAGCTTCGTTCGTCCANCGATCGGCGGTACGGACAGGTAGACGTACAATTCGATTGCCGAGGCGTTACACGAGCAACGACGTTGCGTTCCACAATAGATGTCATCTTCTTTCTACGACAGATGCGTCGCCCTGTCGTTTTGCCATACGAATTGTTGAGCTTCGTTCGTCCACGCAGTAGAACATCGCGTAATACTACTGCCAGACAATAACTACACATTGTTCGACGCGTGTTTGGAAAGAAATCGGTAGACAGTAATTTTCGTTTTCGCTCTTCAAAGAATCACAGCCTTTTCTTTACGTTTTATCGGAATTCTTGAAAGAATGTGATTTTGAGTTTAAAAAAAAAAGTCTGAGAAACAAACAAGTACTTATATATATATACATAAAACTCTCTTTTAACTAATTATATTCGTCGTTATTAATATCGCTCTATGTAAAGTATTATTTTTTTAAGATTCCTTTCGAGATGTATGAGAGCTTAATTTATGTTTCGTTACGTATCGACCGACCTTGTATGTTAATTGTTATGTAAATAACTGATTTGTTGAACGTCGCGTACTTATTCCGAACGGTGTATGTGCCGTGTATAAATTTTAAGACAACGTCACCGGGACGTACTCGCGCAATTCTAACGACGTAAGACCGTAACGGTGAAATTATACGTTTAGATTTCGGACCAATCTCAAATTCGATAATGCTACCGAACGCGACGGCGGCCGGAGAGAAATTAAAACTCGATGCATTTTATGGCATACAACTTTTATATCCGATATCCGCGTGACAACTGCATCGTCTTCACTCAAGTCTAGTCAGAATAACTGTTGTACTGATACATTCCTCTGTTCGACTGTACGTCTTGACGCATCCACTTATCGACTTATATTTATTCATCGGACGTGTACATACGATACGATATACTTTTCTAAACCGGTCGTTCAGTTTACGCAATGTACATAAAACAATATGAATAACTTTTACGTTATTATAGACGACGCGCACAACTACGTTCCATCGTCACGTATGAAAATCAAACGGTGTCTACACGAATTTCAATCTGCACTGTATACACGTAATAACATGGAATCGCGTTTCTCAATCGTACCGTGAAACATTTTACAACAAGCGAAACCGTTGAGAGATCATTCTACAAGTATACATTTAAAATACTAGCTTGATATATTGTGATATAATTATTACGGTGCGCAAATATAATTTAGTCTAACGTGAATCAAGCTTTAAAAGGAAACCAATAACGTAGATCGTATACTTAATTGTTCCTGAATCTACTAAAATTGTACATTTGTTGTACATACGATATTTTAATATTAAGATTAGAACGATATACACACTTGTCATTAATAAAAACGAGATGACTGATTATCATAGTACCTTCGATCTTTTTGTATGTATGTACTACTACGTACGACGAACTATTGACTCTTTGACGAAGAATAAACGTATTTGTTCCGAACGAAAATTCTTTTTTTATCTACATACACATATGTGTGTGTATGACGAGAGACAAACATCTGAGCTCGCGGAAAACAAGAATAATTCTGCTTCGTAAACTTCCGAGCCGCGATACTCCGCGAAACATGAAATTAACGTTAAACCTGTACAGTTTTCGTATCTGCACTTTTAACATTGATATTTCGCGTAATTAGCCCGGGAATAATGGTCGGGGGAAAGTAGAAAGTGTTGAAATGTACGAATGCTTCAACATGGCATACCGGGACAACGCCAACGCCGTTCAGTTGCACATAAAAAGTAAGAACGATCCTCTGCTCGATCATTGAAAATGGTAACCAACGACCGTAACTGTTTTAGTAAACAGTGAAAATTTGCTACCGGCACCGCAGAAATACAATGCCGGATCTTTGAGGTGAGCGCTCGTTTGATTCGTCGTCTCATTATATCGCGTACCTCGATCAAAGTTCAAACCGTTTCTCAGAATACCAGCCNTAAACGCGCGTTTGATTCGTCGTCTCATATCGCGTACCTCGATCAAAGTTCAAACCGTTTCTCAGAATACCAGCCGACCCTTCCTGGCCGAAAATACCGCAGCGCAAACTGATCGACGACATCGGAGATGCCATCGAACCCCCGTGTATAGTCACGTTGACCGGGACTCCCAGGAGGAGCCGTACCGTGGTTCAAACGCCCCTGAATCAGTGAGTATCCGAAGGAAACGACGCCTAGAACCCGACGCTCGACCAGCGTGTTTCTCTCTTTGAAAACGCAGATCTCCGAAGTCCACGATGACCAAGGACAGCGCGTATTCTTCTCATCACAATCAGAGAACTACGTCGAGCGCGCAGACCCTGAAGAGAGTCCCCGGCTACGTCGATCCTCGTTTCAAAAAGTATTTCACCTCCGCTCGTCTACTCGTCGTTGTTGTCACGACACGAGGAAAAACTTGATGTATTTTCAACAGAGTAACGAACGCGAAGCGGAACCAAATCACGTCGACCGATTCGTTCCAGAAAGAATCGAGTCGTCTCAACGGCACCGTGTCTGCGCAACATTTGCACACAGAAGAGATGTACACGTTTATTTCTACATTGAAATCTCCTGGCTGGATCTCTTTACAATTTTATTGTTTCAGTAGGACGCGAACGAGAGCAGAGATCTCTCGCGAAGAGAATAAACTCGGGCCGACGCAAAATCACGGGGAAGAAAACAGGTTTAACGTTAACGGAGACGCGACATTGGAACCGAACTGTTCGACGAATAATTCAGAATCGCGGAAACGCGACGACGTTCCGGACGGCGTAGTCGAGGAGAAGATCAACGCGTCGGGGTCGATGGTCACCGACGCGAACGCTCGGGTGGACATCGCCGCTTTACCAGTGCAAGTATATGTTCTGATATTCAATGATCGATAGTCAATTAGAGCCACGGTTCACGGAGTAAGTTACTTTACCGGTTTTACGATGTATCTAGGAGAATAATGGACAGTTGTTTTTCGTGCTAGACAAGAAGCTGCGAAACGCGATACACGTTGACACGATCAGCGTGCCCAAAGACTATGTAAATCAGTGTTATAACGTGCAAGTTCCAGTTATCGCTTATCAAAAGATACCGACGCGAGTGTCCCCCACGGGGACGAGCGACGTCGTCCAACAACGTTGTCTGAACTCGGAACGCGATAACGCAAACGAACGGCAGTCGGCCGAGAAAGAGTGCAAAGAGCAAAATACAACGACGAATCCTCGCAATGGAAACAGTAATTAGAACATTACACGTGCATTACGTTATCGTTCATTGAAACGATGCTCTTCCAGATATCGCGGAGAACGGCGTTTGCGAAACGAGGGAGCTGCTGTCCAGCGATTCTGAATATTATGTCCCCAACATAAATAAAAAGCACGTGCAGCAGAACAACGTCTTGCAACGACCGAAGGTGAGCAAATGCGAGACGAGCGGCGGCGAGGAGACCACGGATTCCGAGTTCGTCGCGCGAATCGTTCAGAAGAGGGTGAACAAAATTGATCCGGACACCGCGCACGGCGATAACAAGACGACGAGTCAGAATTACGCGCAGACGAGTCTTCTGTCGAAAGAGAACGAGTATCTCCGGTCCGTGGCTCGCCGAGATCAATCGTCGTTGAATTACGAGGCGGCTGCCACCTGCTGCGAGACGAAAGGGAAGAACAAGTCGGAACAGAATTTGAGTTGCGCGAGGAACGAGTGCACCAGAAAACTCTGCCGCAGTTCCGAGCCGTACATCACGTTCAAGCAGAGGAAAGCGTCGACGAAATTTTCCAGGAAAGCCAAGTCCTACTTTCAAAAGAACTCTCATTCGGCGTTGGCCGATTCTGATTATACTCTGGCCTGGCCCGACTGCCAGTACGGCAAGTGCAAACGCAATCGGATGCACAAGTTCAATCGCGAGGCGAAGAAAATTGGACGTCTCAATACATTGTGCCAAGAAACGGGCAAGAGTTCGTCGAAGACGTACCCGCAGAGAGAACGTTGCAAGTGCGACGTTTCCGCCGGGTCGAACGCAGACGACGACAACTGCGAGAGAATGAAGGGGATCTCGCCGAAGACGCAGGAATTGTTGAACAGGAGTTACTGGGAGTATTACAACAAATTGAGGCATAAAATACGGGGCTCGAGCGGCGTCGATCGACAGTACGCCCGTCGTTTAACAANAATTACGCGCAGACGAGTCTTCTGTCGAAAGAGAACGAGTATCTCCGGTCCGTGGCTCGCCGAGATCAATCGTCGTTGAATTACGAGGCGGCTGCCACCTGCTGCGAGACGAAAGGGAAGAACAAGTCGGAACAGAATTTGAGTTGCGCGAGGAACGAGTGCACCAGAAAACTCTGCCGCAGTTCCGAGCCGTACATCACGTTCAAGCAGAGGAAAGCGTCGACGAAATTTTCCAGGAAAGCCAAGTCCTACTTTCAAAAGAACTCTCATTCGGCGTTGGCCGATTCTGATTATACTCTGGCCTGGCCCGACTGCCAGTACGGCAAATGCAAACGCAATCGGATGCACAAGTCCAATCGCGAGGCGAAGAAAATTGGACGTCTCAATACATTGTGCCAAGAAACGGGGAAGAGTTCGTCGAAGACGTACTCGCAGAGAGAACGTTGCAAGTGCGACGTTTCCGCCGGGTCGAACGCAGACGACAACTGCGAGAGAACGAAGGGGATCTCGCCGAAGACGCAAGAATTGTTGAACAGGAGTTACTGGGAGTATTACAACAAATTGAGGCATAAAATACGGGACTCGAGCGGCGTCGATCGACAGTACGTCCGTCGTTTAACAACGACGGACGCGCTTGAAAATGGGAAAAGGAGGAAAATGAGCGACGACAGAGATTTCCGAAGTCAGTCGAAAATAAATCCCGAGCTCCATACCTTGGAACAGTGCACGGCTCTATCGACCATGATCAACAAAGCGCTGTGAGTTATATAAAACTGTGATCGCTCGATTGCTCCTAAAGACTAACGATTCGCTGTAAATACGCGTAGAGATTCGAATCCGGAGATTACGAAGTTACACGCGGCGAACGACGCGTCATTGGATCACAAAGTCAGTTCGAGGAACGTGAAAAGAATTCCAAATTCAACCGACGACGAGATCCTTGGAACGGGGCGGGACGAGAACAAAACTACTGACAAACAATTCTTAGAATTGAAGTCTATAAGTGAGTTTGTCGGTCGATTCGTTCGTAGATCGATCAGACCAACGTGTTTAATCCTGCTCTCTCGTTTAGTATTCTTCGGTGGCATGATGTACATTCTGATAATATTCTTACCGATGCTGTACGACTACTTTTACTACGAGGAGAGCGACGACTACGAAGATCTGAGCTATCTGGAACTGATAGTGGACTACGTCTTGTCCTCGTTCAAAGAAGCATTCGGCGGTGTTTTCGACGGTGTAAAGCAAATTTTTTTCTACCCAGTAAGATCATAAACGAAATTTCAATAATCGATTTAAGCGAACCTGTCACGGTGAGACGTTCGATTTCATTTTTAGCATGCATGTAAGAAATGCAGCAATGTCACGTAAAAATTAACGACGACGATCTCCCCATGCGCAAGTCGAAACAAACCTATTTTACTATCGATATTTATTTTTGTATTAGACGAGTATTTTTGTAATAATTGGTCCTGGCGTGAACGTTCGAACATTTGTACACATGTATTTGCGATTAAAGTTTGACATACCTCGAGACAGCAGCCTTCGTTTCCCTCTGTCCTTTCGCTCGTTTCACTGTCCGAAGTTAACCCTTCCGTTTCGAAGCGACGCGGGAACTGGCGGGAACTGTTCATTTTAAAGAGGCACTCGGGCCGACTCGGGCGCACGCTCGGGCGTGTTCGCGGGTGACGGTAGCGACGTCGGTAGAGAAGTACGAGAACTAGACATTGCTCGCAGGCAACAAAAGCGCTGTGCGCACGTTGATTTCGGTCATTTCGTCTGGAGATCTCCGGTCGATTATCTACGGGAGGTCCGCGGTTTTCAACGTCGATCCCGAGAGAAAACGTGTCCTCTCTCAGAATTCCAACGGTCGCTCGCTCATTCGATCATCAAGGGAAGATTCGAACTTCGAGAGAAATCATGGCAGAGAACATGAAACAACTGTTGAACGTGCCCGTGCCGGACGACGGTCTATCGGCGGAACAGTTGTTCGCCGCCGGCGACGGTCTCACTTACAACGACTTCATCATTTTACCGGGTTACATCGACTTCACCGCGGACGAAGTCGACCTGGCCTCGCAGCTGACGAGGAAGATCACGATTAAGGCACCTCTGGTCTCATCCCCCATGGACACGGTTACAGAATCCGACATGGCTATTGCCATGGCCCTGTGCGGTGGAATTGGGATAATTCATCACAACTGCACGCCCGAGTATCAAGCCAACGAAGTGCACAAGGTCCGTATTTCAATTCAGAAAAAGCTATTCGTTCTCGTACCGTGTCATTCGTTATTCGTGTAGAACGACCACGGGTCTCGTCGACCGCGAAATTTTTACACTTCTTTTCTTTTTTTTTATTCATTATTTGCTGTCGAAATGACACCGAAGAGTGATTTTCATCATTGAAACGAGGCCTCTTGCCTTATTGGATTAGTCGCATCAATCCTATTTACGTTTACATCTTCGCTTGACTTATCTAATAAAAAGGGAACAAGATTAAGTGCCTTTAAATATTCAGATAATACGCGCGTCGAGATCAACGATGTTTAAATATCGTTTGAAAAACCTTTGTTCTAGGTCAAGAAGTACAAGCATGGCTTCATCAGAGATCCGGTCGTTCTGTCGCCAAGTCATACAGTCAAGGATGTCCTAAATGTGAAAGCCGAGCACGGCTTTTCCGGCGTACCCATCACGGACACCGGGAAGGTCGGCGGTAAATTGTTGGGCATCGTCACGTCCAGAGACATTGATTTCTTGGACAACACTCCGAACCAGCAGCAACACATCAAACTGGAAACGATCATGACGAAGTTGGAGAACTTGATCACCGCGACCGCCGGCGTGACGCTGCAAGAAGCAAACGTGATCCTCGAGAAGTCTAAGAAGGGCAAACTGCCGATAGTCAACGAGAACGGGGAACTGGTCTCGCTGATGGCGAGGACCGATTTGAAGAAGAACCGCAGTTATCCGAACGCCAGTAAGGACGACAACAAGCAGCTGTTGGTCGGTGCGGCGATCGGGACGCGGACCACGGACAAACAGAGGCTGCGACTCTTGGCCGCGGCCGGCGTCGACGTCGTCGTCTTGGACTCGTCTCAGGGCAATTCCAAGTATCAAATCGCAATGATCGAGTACATTAAATCGGAATTCCCCGACCTACAAATAATAGCTGGGAACGTGGTGACGATCATGCAGGCGAAGAATCTCATAGAAGCCGGTGCCGACGCTTTGAGAGTGGGCATGGGTTGCGGCTCGATTTGTATTACTCAGGAAGTGATGGCCGTGGGTAGGGCTCAAGCGACCGCGGTGTACAAAGTTTCGGATTACGCGAGAAAATTCGGCGTCCCCGTCATCGCCGACGGTGGAATTCAGTCCATCGGACACATCATCAAGGGCATAAGTCTGGGCGCCAGCACGGTGATGATGGGGTCGTTGTTGGCCGGAACTTCGGAGGCGCCGGGCGAGTATTTCTTCAGCGACGGGGTACGTTTGAAGAAGTACAGGGGCATGGGCTCGTTGGAGGCAATGAACAGAAAAGACGCGCAGGGCTCGGCCATGGACAGGTACTTCCACAATGAGATGGACAAGCTGAAAGTGGCCCAAGGCGTCAGCGGGTCGATAGTCGACAAGGGAAGCGTTTTGAAATTCCTGCCGTATTTGTTGTGCGGCATCAAACACGGATGCCAAGACATAGGGGCAAAGTCCGTGCTCGCCCTGAGACACATGATGTACTCGGGGGTAGTGAAGTTCGAGAGAAGAACGCACTCCGCTCAGCAGGAGGGAAACGTTCACAGTCTCTTCTCGTACGAAAAGAGGCTTTTTTAAACGGGAACATACCGAGGAAGTACCTTCCAGAAAAAAAAGTACCTGCATTTAATTGCATATGATTTGTGCAACTGTGCAAAATTGTTTTACTCATATCGGTTTTTGAACGGTAGACAAGTGAAATCGATTTCACGATCTGTGTCAAATTTAGCGAAACTCATTTTAACCATTATTAACTCTTTGCTACGATGTACTTACACAAGTCGTACAGGTAATCTTCTGAGCATGGTCCGACCACAGTTTTATGGTCACGACTATGACTACTGACAATGAGACTTTACGGATACCATTTTAACCACGATATTACTTTTATATTTTTTTCTTGCAGCGTACCTGACTCGTAAGACTAAAAATTTTACATCTCTCTAGGCACCGCTAAAATAATCTCGAAATGAAACTCGAAACTACGAGAAATCTTTTGAAAATTTATACAATGCGGCAAGAAGAAAATACACATTCATGAAATTACAAATGCCAAACCGTGGGTACACGCTGTTGGAAAGAAAATATTGATCGGCTCGGCTACTACTCGTCAGCCGATCGTTCATTCCTATTCTAAGCTATGATGGAAAGTACGTCGTTTCTTAGATGCCATTATTTTAACGTAATTTATCGAAATATATTTTTATGGTTCTGATACGATACAACCTGATGTCTCGAGATAGACGACTTAGGTCTAAACGTTTAAGCTAAGTCAATTAATTTTGTAATCTTATAAATACACCGATTTCGACGAAAAATGTAATAGATCGTTCTATTATCGTTGGCTCGCAAATTTTATACAACCGTTGTTACGACAAAATTGTATATTCGAAATAAAGTCCGAATTGACGTTAAAAATACTCTGTATACCTCGTCATTTCCACACCGTGTCCCTAATCATTCGTTTCGAACGAAATCGACGACGAGCATCGCACCGAGACCACGCCGACGTTCGTATTTCGTCTCGTCCCGCGCCCGCTGTTTCGATCCGTCTAACCTGCAGAAGTAATTCGAAGTAATTCTACGAAGTAGGGACGAGACAGGTAAAAGGAAAGTGTTGAAAATGGTTCTGTGCAACACGGAATGTGTCGAGAGAATCTCCAAATATTTAGACGTTTCCCCGTTGCCGTTAGAAATGCAAGACAATGTAAATAATCAATATTTTCTTCGAGAATACTGTGCGCCCAGAGCTCGGACAAACGTTACTTTTACGTGTACCATTTTGTAGGTGGTCGTTACTACGAATCGGGAATCGAACAAGAAATTAGAAGGATTTAGCACTGTAATTCAGTATTTGATCGAAACTTCCAAGTATCCCGATTTGCTCGGTAGCGATAACGAGATTCGATCTTTGTCGCGTCAATGGTTGGAATACGCAGTCGTCTGTGTAAATCATGCCGACGCGCCCGCAAACGCGAAAAGAGTTTTGCAGGTGAGAATCAATTTAAATCGCGCGAGGAAGAAGCGAGCCGAACGTAAATTAAAAATTCATTTCTACAGGAATTGAACGTTCCCCTCAGAGACAACACGTATTTGACCGGCACGAGAAAGACCATCGCCGACGTCGCTTTGTATTACGCTCTACATTCGATAATGGTAATGAAAACAAAGTGTCGTGACCGGAGCATAGGAATCCATAGTAGTACGTTCCATAGATCAATCTAATCTCTTTGGCCTATTTTTTCTTTTCTTACAGCGGGACGTGACTCACCAAGAAAAAGCGCAGTATGTACATGTGTCAAGGTGGTTTGACAACATGCAGCAAGAGGAGAAATTGAGGCAACAGCTGGATCTCGTTTCGTTCGATCTCTTACATCTATTTTTGTGAATAAAATAAAAATTCCAAGGCGATTCGATTCGTTGCTTAGAACGTCTGCTACGAAACAATAAATGTCTGCAATATCGTCTGTTGGTTCCGTTGCCTCTGCGATCTTTCAAGAGTTCGTCTCTTTTGGTGCAGCGCTTGTGTAAGGGAACCAGTGCTCCAACCTAAAATTTCGAGTTGGCAACCCTGATTACCATTTCCTCTCCGATTCCAGTAGCTCGGGTCGCTCGGGTAGCTCGCGTCTTGTTCAGTCCTTGGACGATGCGGCGACTAGCGTAGAAAGATTTTTCTGCGTGAGAAATGTTTGAGGTGCATTCGGCGATCGTGCTCGCGTACGGGACGAGAAATGCGGAACGTTCACAGCAGCCGCGACCAATAACGCTTGCGCATTCGTATCGGAAAGTTCTGTCCATACGTCGCCTAATAGTTTCGGCCTAATCGTAACTGTTTGATTTATACTTAAAGTTTTCTACTACTTTCGCTGTAACAATTGCACAACGTCGAGATGGCCGATGATANGAACGAAATCGACGACGAGCATCGCACCGAGACCACGCCGACGTTCGTATTTCGTCTCGTCCCGCGCCCGCTGTTTCGATCCGTCTAACCTGCAGAAGTAATTCGAAGTAATTCTACGAAGTAGGGACGAGACAGGTAAAAGGAAAGTGTTGAAAATGGTTCTGTGCAACACGGAATGTGTCGAGAGAATCTCCAAATATTTAGACGTTTCCCCGTTGCCGTTAGAAATGCAAGACAATGTAAATAATCAATATTTTCTTCGAGAATACTGTGCGCCCAGAGCTCGGACAAACGTTACTTTTACGTGTACCATTTTGTAGGTGGTCGTTACTACGAATCGGGAATCGAACAAGAAATTAGAAGGATTTAGCACTGTAATTCAGTATTTGATCGAAACTTCCAAGTATCCCGATTTGCTCGGTAGCGATAACGAGATTCGATCTTTGTCGCGTCAATGGTTGGAATACGCAGTCGTCTGTGTAAATCATGCCGACGCGCCCGCAAACGCGAAAAGAGTTTTGCAGGTGAGAATCAATTTAAATCGCGCGAGGAAGAAGCGAGCCGAACGTAAATTAAAAATTCATTTCTACAGGAATTGAACGTTCCCCTCAGAGACAACACGTATTTGACCGGCACGAGAAAGACCATCGCCGACGTCGCTTTGTATTACGCTCTACATTCGATAATGGTAATGAAAACAAAGTGTCGTGACCGGAGCATAGGAATCCATAGTAGTACGTTCCATAGATCAATCTAATCTCTTTGGCCTATTTTTTCTTTTCTTACAGCGGGACGTGACTCACCAAGAAAAAGCGCAGTATGTACATGTGTCAAGGTGGTTTGACAACATGCAGCAAGAGGAGAAATTGAGGCAACAGCTGGATCTCGTTTCGTTCGATCTCTTACATCTATTTTTGTGAATAAAATAAAAATTCCAAGGCGATTCGATTCGTTGCTTAGAACGTCTGCTACGAAACAATAAATGTCTGCAATATCGTCTGTTGGTTCCGTTGCCTCTGCGATCTTTCAAGAGTTCGTCTCTTTTGGTGCAGCGCTTGTGTAAGGGAACCAGTGCTCCAACCTAAAATTTCGAGTTGGCAACCCTGATTACCATTTCCTCTCCGATTCCAGTAGCTCGGGTCGCTCGGGTAGCTCGCGTCTTGTTCAGTCCTTGGACGATGCGGCGACTAGCGTAGAAAGATTTTTCTGCGTGAGAAATGTTTGAGGNATAACATGCAGCAAGAGGAGAAATTGAGGCAACAGCTGGATCTCGTTTCGTTCGATCTCTTACATCTATTTTTGTGAATAAAATAAAAATTCCAAAGCGATTCGATTCGTTGCTTAGAACGTGTGCTACGAAACAATAAATGTCGTCTGCAATATCGTCTGTCGGTTCCCTTGCCTCTGCGATCTTTCAAGAGTTCGTCTCTTTTGGTGCAGCGCTTGCGTAAGGGAACCAGTGCTCCAACCTAAAATTTCGAGTTGGCAACCCTGATTACCATTTCCTCTCTCCGATTTCATGTAGCTCGGGTCGCTCGGGTAGCTCGCGTCTTGTTCAGTCCTTGGACGATGCTGGACAATGCGGCGACTAGCGTAGAAAGATTTTTCTGCGTGAGAAATGTTTGAGGNTTTTCTTACAGCGGGACGTGACTCACCAAGAAAAAGCGCAGTATGTACATGTGTCAAGGTGGTTTGACAACATGCAGCAAGAGGAGAAATTGAGGCAACAGCTGGATCTCGTTTCGTTCGATCTCTTACATCTATTTTTGTGAATAAAATAAAAATTCCAAGGCGATTCGATTCGTTGCTTAGAACGTCTGCTACGAAACAATAAATGTCTGCAATATCGTCTGTTGGTTCCGTTGCCTCTGCGATCTTTCAAGAGTTCGTCTCTTTTGGTGCAGCGCTTGTGTAAGGGAACCAGTGCTCCAACCTAAAATTTCGAGTTGGCAACCCTGATTACCATTTCCTCTCCGATTCCAGTAGCTCGGGTCGCTCGGGTAGCTCGCGTCTTGTTCAGTCCTTGGACGATGCGGCGACTAGCGTAGAAAGATTTTTCTGCGTGAGAAATGTTTGAGGTGCATTCGGCGATCGTGCTCGCGTACGGGACGAGAAATGCGGAACGTTCACAGCAGCCGCGACCAATAACGCTTGCGCATTCGTATCGGAAAGTTCTGTCCATCCGTCGCCTAATAGTTTCGGCCTAATCGTAACTGTTTGATTTATACTTAAAGTTTTCTACTACTTTCGCTGTAACAATTGCACAACGTCGAGATGGCCGATGATACGAGCGTACGCGTTGCCGTGCGGTGAGTACAGTAACATTATTATAAAATGTTTATTGCTATATTTTTTCCAAAGACGCTCTTCGCCGCGTAGCTATATCGTAATTCCCACGGCGAGATGACACATACGCGATGACAGCTCGTAATTCACATCATCAATATTTGTTCGGCGAACGTCAATCAAGTCCGAGCCCAGCGATACGCGCGAAACTTCGTTCGAACTCAAAGCGTGAACGTTTAACTTTTGTAACGAACGACTCTGCAGAATTCGCCTATTTCATTCGTCGAATTATCCATATTTCTCCGATGCATCTGCATCGTCGTAACTGCGGACTGCGGAAGTCACACTTTCACGATTTTAGAAAATTTCGTTTCACCTTTCATTAGCCAACAAATAAAATTCTATCCCTTCTCATACACACTTATCGTTCGAGAACTAATACGAGTTTCTACTGTAAATATGAAATCCCCTCTCGGGACGGTCTGTTTTGCCATTAGAATATTTTTCTACGCAGCACCGCGTTGCATGCTTCAAGTCGCATAATATCTCCTTTTAAAGAAAAAGACGCGTGGGTTTTTATTACCGGTTGTATAACGAACGTAATCCCGGCATACCGATGAATGAATTCCGTTCGCCCCCTTCGACTTTAAATCTGATATAACTTACATCATCCCTGTTTCCGTCTCTCGTTCCTTACGTTATCAATTTATTCTCGAACTCGCTTTTTAATCGTCCACCGCTTGCATCCATTCTGCCGAGCAAACGCGTAACGGCAACAGCTGACGTCGTCGATTATGATACCATACACAACGATACGCGATACGATCGCCTGCTGCAAGTCTGATCGCGTAATTCTGTTTCTGTGAATTCTAGGATAAGGCCTCAAGTAGCGCGCGAAGTAATCGACATGTGTAGAATTTGTACCCAAGTACCTCCGGGAGAACCTCAGGTCTTTCTCGGACCGGACAAGGCCTTTACCTACGATTATGTTTTCGACACCGGCGTCGGACAGTGTACGATTTACGAAACGTGCGTCGCACGTTTGATAGAAGGCGCGTTGGACGGGTACAACGCTACCGTTCTCGCTTACGGTCAGACGGGCTCTGGAAAAACGTACACAATGGGTACCGGCTTCGACGTGGAAGTCGACGAAAACGTAGTTGGAATTATTCCAAGAGCCATTAGGCACCTGTTCGACGGTATCGCGGAGAAGCAGCAGCACGCTCGGGACCGTGCACAAATGCCTCCGGAATTCAAGGTGCGCAACGGCGCGAAAGAACGCTCGAAGAACGCGACGTTCATCGCGTCGACGAGATCGAATTGAACATTGCACGAACCGTTGTTTCCTCAGGTCACAGCACAATTTTTAGAACTGTACAACGAGGATTTGAAGGATCTGCTGGAGCCCGGTGGCCCTAGAGGCGGTGCTCGCATTCACGAAGATCCCTCGGGCAATATACACTTGGCCGGCGTAGAACCGAGGATCGTCACCGGCCCGGAAGAAGCGTTGGACTATTTGAGATTAGGGGCGCTGTCGCGAACGACCGGGTCTACCCAAATGAACACCCAGTCGTCGAGGTCGCACGCAATATTCACGTTGTACGTGAAGCAGCAGAGGTGTATTAAAGTCGAAGATCCGGATGCCGACGTCGACACGAGCGGCACCGAGCCGGCCAGCGAGTTCGAAACTTTGACCGCAAAGTTTCATTTCGTCGACCTGGCCGGTTCGGAGAGGCTGAAGAGGACCGGTGCCACGGGTGACAGAGCGAAAGAAGGGATATCTATAAACTGCGGCTTGGTAATATATCTCGGCGACTCTAGAATCGTCCGTGGAGAACGTACGTGAATCGTCGAACAATAGATTTTTGCGTTGTAGTTGGCGCTGGGCAACGTGATTTCCGCGCTCGGCGACAAATCGAAGAAAGCTTTACACGTACCGTACAGGGATTCGAAGCTGACGAGGCTGCTCCAAGATTCGCTGGGAGGTAATCAGACGCGAACACCTGCGCGTGTGGAGCACCCGTTCAATCGTCATATTTGCAGGGAACAGTCAAACCGTCATGATAGCCTGTGTATCGCCGAGCGACAGAGACTTCATGGAGACTTTGAGCACGTTGAAATACGCCAACAGGGCGAGAAATATAAAGAACAAAGTCATGATCAATCAGGACAAGAGCTCGAGGACCATTGCCTCGCTTCGAAGAGAAATACAACAGCTTCAGTTGGAATTGATGGAGTACAGACAAGGTGAGTGACGAAACGTGTGCAATGTCCGTGTGACAAATCTAATTTCGTGTGGTACGCGTTCGTCAGGCAAAAGAGTCGTCGGCGAAGACGGCATCAACGACGCCTGGCACGAAAACCAAATGTTGACCAGCGAACTACAAAGTCTTCGCACCAGAGTAAAGGCTCTCTCGGAAACGATCGAAGCGTTGACGGCGAAGAACGTTCTTCTACAGGCGGAGAAAGCCGCTGGTCAATGGTTGTCGGGGTCGGGCGACAATCCCGAAGTGACCAGCTTGATACAAGGATACTTGCAGGAAATAGAGGAGCTGAGAGCTCGTCTGTTGGAGGCGGAGGCCATGTATCAGCAATTAAAGAAACGACAAATGCAGGTATGTACATAGAGGTATAAATCGATTGTCGTGTCCCGTGATTAATTTCCGAATATTTTTACAGGTGAACGCGGCCAATCCCTACGGCGATTCTGGATACACGTTTCACAGTGATTCTACGTCAGTATTAAACGAAGCTAAGAGAGAACTGAAGAAAGAGATGGAGACGTTGCACGCGTTGAGAGAGCAGCAGCAAGCACATAATACTGCCAGTAAAACAACGGGGGAAGAAGGAGAGGGCGACGACGCGGAAGCCGGGCAGGATTCCGTTAGCGAGGACGAGTCGGACGATGATTCGGACAGAAAAGGTAGTAGTCTCTCGTGCGGAGAACGCGTAACGGTGAGTCGATTATTGATCGCAATGTTCCCCGCAGAAGAAGACGAAGAGGAGGCAGCCATGGGCCGCGAACTAGAGGACCTGACGTCCAACATCGACGTGAAGCAACGGTTGATACAAGAACTCGAGCTGTCGCAACGCCGGCTGCAGAGCCTGAAGCAGCACTACGAGGACAAGCTCGCTCAGTTGCAAGCTCGCATCAAGGACACTCAAGAGGAGAGGGACAAGGTGTTGCAGTCGCTGCAACAGCAGCCGACGCCGCAGACGGAGAAGGTGAAAAAGTTGCGCGACGAGTACGAGAAGAAACTGACGGCGATGCAAAAGGAGTTGCGGCTCATCCAGTCGATGAAGAAGGAACACGCGACGCTGCTCAAGAATCAGTCGCAGAACGAGAACAGACTGAGAGGCCTTCGAAACGAGTTGGCGGAGATGAAGAGGACAAAGGTGAAACTGTTGAACAAGATGCGCGAGGAAGCGCAGAAACACAAGGAGAACGAACTGAAGCGCAACAGGGAGATAGCGCGACTGCGCAAGGAGAGCAGGAAGAACGCCAACGTGATCCGAACGCTCGAGGCGGACAAGAGAATGAAGGAGGTGGTGCTGAGGCGAAAACAGGAAGAGGTGTCGGCGTTGAGGAAGCGAGACAGGGGACTGAGTCAGAAGGCGGCCGGCAGGGCACCGCCCAAACCGGTGAACCCGAAGGCGTTGAGGCATAGGTGGCAAACGTTCGAGAGGACGATCGCCAAACAGGCGCTGGCCAAACAAGCGGCCGTGGAGACGGAGAGAGAAATGGAGAGACTTCTTCAGGAGCGAGAGGAGCTGGGCAGAGAGCTCGAGAAGCTGCAGAAGCACAGACACGCTGTGGCCAGCGTCAGAGGAGACACGATGGACGTGGACGAAGAGATCGACAACGTCAGGAGTAAGATCAGCTACTTGCAGGACAGTATTTCCGAGTGCCAGCGCGACATGATGGAAATGGGAGACGCCGAGGGCGAGAGCGAACCGGGCGTCGAAGCTCTGATATCTACGATCCGGTCGGTGGACGAGGCTCAATATTTGTTACAAAGGATGTTGGCGTTTACCGTCGAGCAGAGTTGCGTGGCTGCTCAGAAGCAGCTCGAAGTTCGCGACATGGAATCCAGGTTGAACCAAGTGGCGCAGGAAAGCGACGTGCAGCATCAGTTGTTGGAGCACGTGTTGCGGGACAGAGATCTTTTGTCTCTCACGAATAATCATCATAACAATACGATGAACTACAGCCCTCCGAGCTCGAGGAGTTCGTCGCCGGACAAGTGAGTTCTTCTCTGTACATTAACGTCCGTACGAATCGGTTTCGGGAACGTATGTTTAATCTCAAGTATTAGTGAAAATTACAGCCAAGTCATAATGGGAGAGGAGAGGCAGCGAAACAACAAGGTGCGACGAAGGACCACGCAACCGCAAGAGCTCCTTTACGGAGTCCAAGCTAGCCCGGATAATCTGAAGGCCGAGGAACAGAATCAAAGTTGTAATCACCCTCTGACGAGGGTCCCCAGTGCGCCTGGGAGCTTGAAGTAAATATAATTCTTTTGTTCACGACTCAACTATAATATAGTCGCTTCACTTTCGAGAGAGAGAGAAAAGCCACTTCACTCCCGAGGGAGAGAAACGACTTTACTTCCTCGTCACACGATGTACTATTATTTTGGTCCTCAGGGGACTGGTGTTGACAAGAAGTCACGGCGCGATAGCTGGTGGATCTCCGACTCTGAGTCGACGAGACAGTACGTCGCCGAGGCCGCAGCGGAGACCGCTACACCCCGGCGGAGGCTCCATGTGAGTGACAATCCTGCAGCACGTTTTACTTTTTATATTTTTCGCATACCTTTGCTTTGACGCACTGTTCGGAGTACTACTGGTCGAGCTCTTTTCGTAAAAAATGTCCGCGTCTCTTTTCGCACGTGACGCACTGCACCGCAGACATTTCCAATGAAAAAAGATGTGTATCAAAACAAATCAGTGTAATTCAATGATTAATTTAACACTTATTTTTCTTAATGAATGCGTATTATTTATAGACATAGGGTTACTCACTAATTTATATTATGACTTGTATGAAACAGCGTATTCGATGCACTGATTTTCGAGAAACTCGTTACCAATAATATCTTATTTGTCGTCGTCACTCGAAATTTCACGCGCGATGCGTACCACGTTTACATTACGAACATTGTAAATGCAACGAGAACTTCTGTTTGTACGAAGTGTCGTGGAGAGATCGCAAATTCTGTACATATGTAAGCAGTTATTTTGTACACATGTCGATTAATAAATAAAAGCACAATCATTTTAAGGCGCACTGTCCCTCGTTCATCTGTGTACGACGTAACACTGTAACGCTGTGAATAACGAACCGTTGTATTATCATTTCGCAAATGTTAATACATTTCGTACAATGAATGCATTTCGTAGTCCGACGACGTTCGGTGTTGTAGCAACTGCATGAGGGTAAAACGCTTAGCCTGGATAATAATTGACACGGCTAACTAACACGCTAACACAACAAACCCCCAACTAGGGAACAGGTAGCGCACACAGACGTGTCGTCACCGCCCGGATCTCCGACCACTTACCGACGATTCAACAGTCGGGAGGAGAACGTCTTCTCGAGGCTGACCGCGAGCCGGCAACCCGCGTCGACGGAGCCGCAGCCCATGAAGGGAATCATCTCTCAGTACCAAGGCAAGGTATAAAGCTCCGACGACGATGCTGCCGTACTTTACTGTTGTGATGTCACGCGTACGATTGTTCCCAGACGCAGCCACGCGCCGTCCTTCAGTGCACTCACGTAGCCGAGGGCCACAGCAAAGCCGTTCTGACCATATACGCCACGTCAGACCTGCTCTTCAGTGGTTCGAAAGGTAATGATCGTGACCACTGAACGCGAGTTCCGTGACCGAATTTTTTCGAATCCGTTTAGATCGGACGGTGAAAGTGTGGGACTTGAGGACGGGGATCGAGAATCTGACGTTAACGGGTCACCCGAACAACGTCGTCGCGGTGAAATACTCGTCGACGAACAATTTGCTGTTCAGCGTTTCTTCGGCCTACGTGAAGGTCTGGGACCTGCGGACGGGCAACAATTGCGTCAAGACCCTTTTCTCGTCCGGTCAAGCGCAATGCGGGGCGATCGCGTTGTCCACACCGTCTAGAATGGTTCAAGTTCCTGTCGGCGAGACGACCATCAACGACTTGGCTCTCAGCGTAGACGAGCAGGAGTTGTACACCGCGTCGAGCGACAAAGTTCGAGTGTGGGATCTTCGTAAGTTGACGCACACCGGGAGACTGAGCACGCCCCATACCGCGGCGGTGATGTGTCTGGCCGTCGCCGAGGACGGCAGAGTGATAACGGGCAGTAAAGATCACTTGATATCTCTGGTGGAACCGAACGCGTCCGGACAGTCGGTTAGTTTGACCCCGCCGCATTACGACGGCGTCGAGTGTCTGTCGACCTGCGATTCGACCCTGTTCTCTGGCAAGTAGAGGGAAAACAGAAATGGTTTCTCCTCGGGTTTTAGGTTTCTCAGGTGTGTAATGTGTGAATTGTTCAGGNCCCTGTTCTCTGGCAAGTAGAGGGAAAACAGAAATGGTTTATCCTCGGGTTTTAGGTTTCTCAGGTGTGTAATGTGTGAATTGTTCAGGCTCGAGAGACATGTGCATCAAGCGATGGGATCTGAGCCGAATGGAACTAGTCCAGTCACTGAATAACGCTCACAAGGATTGGATCCTGGGCTTGTGCACGATCAACAACGGATCCGTGATGATATCGGGATGCCGAGGAGGAGTTCTAAAGGCTTGGTCGGTGCCAAAGGATCAAGCGGACTGCACTCCGATAGGAGAGGTCCGAGCTCACGGTTCGGCCATCAACGCCGTGAACACTAATCAACAGCACGTTTTCACCGCGAGCAAGTGAGTACATAGATTCTCCTTCTCTCGGACAATATTTTTGCCTAGAATTACCGATCGAACTGACCCGAAGCACTTCTTTCAAGTTCGTTCAGTGCTTGGGTTCAGTGTGTCTCCTTTAAACTTTTTGGATGGAATAACGTCTGAAATGTTGATTGCAGCTCCGGAGAGGTGAAGCTGTGGCGTATTCCCGATTCCTCATTGTCCATGTCTATTTCTACAGTTTCCCTATAACTTATTTTTCTATTCTGCTGCGTAGTATTCTTCTGCATTTATAAGTTAATGTCGTGATCCGCATGCTCAGCACATACATTCACGTTTAACGATGAACGATGTGCGGTGGACGTGTCGTGATTTTGATTTTCTAGTCTGTTTCATTTGTCTAATAAAACAGTCGATGTCTGTTAACACTTCGTTCCAAGCTTATTCTCCTATAATTAACGAAAGAGTGAAGCAATTAAATTTCTACCTCGAGCGGTGGTTCGAAGTAAACGTACTCGATCACAATGGAAATCGGAAATGCGCTTTATGAATTTATTCGTATTGTTTGTCGGCGATACGCGTTAGGTGACTGAAAATTAATTTTGTTGTATTACTTTGCTTCTATGTTGTGTACACACCAATTTGGTGCTTTGCATGGTTACCGTGTCGACGTGAAGTGACGCAACGGTGAGGCTGTGGAGCTACTATAAGAGAGATGCAAGAACTTTCCAAAGAAGCAACTCGTTAAAGAGCTAATACTTGCACCCGTTGGAACTGTTGTTTTTGTCTTGTAACGTATACACTTTTCTCTTTAATTTATTTAATTCATTTACTTAGTTGACTCTCGAGACAATAGACGTAATTAACGTAAGGATCTTCAGTGATAATGCACCTGACGTATTGCCTGTTGACTGTATTAATTTTTTGCTAATACTTTTTATGTTTTATAACATATGTGAATGTCTTTCTAAGGATTGTACGACTTGAGTTTCATGTCTACTGCCTTAATAGATATACGCGTACGAGCATTTCGAGCTTGTACAGAGTTTATAAATAGCGATTTTTAAATAATGTTTCTTATACTACATAGACGAACGAAGTCCAAAGGCTTAAGTAACATACTCTACTAGCGACACAAAGATTAATTCAGCGAATTATGTGCATTATCGCGAATTAAGCGCAGAATAGACGAAAAATTTAGTTAATAAGAACAAATTTGGTATTACCTAGCATTTATTTTATTATGAACATGAAGGTGGTAATAATTATAATATTTACTCTTAGTACAAACAATAATTGTTGGTTAATACTGTACAGTCTGAGGTCTCTGTAGGTCCCAAATGCTTGTTGATATTGTCAGGGTTGGCTGTTGTTCAGTTTTCTTCTGAAAATTTCAAACACACACACACAGTATTATACACCTAATTATATTTATAATTATCGACGAATAAATGGATAACAATATTGAAACACGCACCTCTTCTTCTTTTTATGCGTCGTCAATGATTCTTGCCCACTGTCGTCCGCGCTGTCGTGCGACTGACTACTGCTGCTGCTGCTAGACGAACTACTCGACGAACCGCTGGAAGAATCGCTGGCAACACCCGTGTCTTCCTTAACGTCTATTGTTTCAGCGAGAGTCGCCAAGTCCGGCTCTTTGTCCCTGAGTACTTTCAACCATTTGCGCGACAGCTTTGGCCTCCCTCTCACCTGACACAAATTTACCACGTGATTGAAACGTGGAACCGATTCGATTGATCGTGTTCATCACCCCAGGTTCTTACCGTTTTATGCCACACTACCGGGAAATTCGTACGCGAACAGAAATTCTGTGTGACCGCAACGGTCTCGTCCAGGTTTAAAACGACGTGCCACCAACCACCGGGAACGAAGACCGTTTCCCCGGGATTTTGTAAGATCTCGATGGGCAAACAGTCTTGCGGCCACGCGGGCAACTTTGTACGAGGATAAATAACGGAAAACCACGTGATGGCCTCGTCCCTCTGTTTGCCGCCCTCGGCCGCGGTCACTTTGAGGAGATCTCGCGGAGTGTGCGTAGGGAACAAGCACCACCGTTTGTGTCCCGAGATCAGCGCGTTCCAGGCACTCGTCCCTAAAGGGTCTATATGAATGCCCGTACCTGTATTCACATTACTCATTCAAAAGTAGTCTAAAATAATTATTTGAATAAACCAGTTTTTGATAATTTCTTTTGCTTCGATTCGAGGAGCGGCGGGGGACTCACCGGATCTCGCGGGTCCCATGACGAACCAGCGATACGGCGGCCTGCGGTGCTCGCCGGCGTATTGGAAGAGATCGTCGCGAAAATATTTCGGTATAACGTAGTCTTCTAACAACTTTTTTCGCCTAGGATGCTCGCCAAAGGAACTGTCAAAGATATACAACGGCGAGTCGTCCTCGTTATTAAGCATATAACGCACGTAGTACTTCATCTTCATTTTCACGCTGTATCCCTCATTGTCTTCGCCGCATTTAAACTTTTGATTTCTGTATTTCTTTATTAACCTCTGGATTTGAAAATTGACATTACCAAACGACGTTTTATCAAGGAAATCGCGCGTGATCCGATAAATTTGTATACCTCTATAGTCCATTTATACTGGGCTTTCCAATCGTTTTGAACACCTTGTATTATCACAGGTTTGTAAGGTTTTTCATATTTTTCTATGAACTCTTCTGTAGACACTTTGGACTCCTCGATTCGGTCTACGTTGTCGGTAAAATTCCAGAACAATTCGAACTTCTTACTGTAGCCATGTTGAGTCCAAGTCGCTTTATCACCGAGTTCTACAAGAAATGTTTACTTCTAGCACGATGGAACGTAATATTTAAAGGAAGAGAACATTTTAGTGGCATAAAAATAATGCAGTACTATGCAAACGACCAAGATCTGATTTGCACGTTCGCTGACATTACGTAATATAGGATGTTTCTATGACAATTGAAACGCGGCAAGCTACAAGTGCATTATATGAAAATGTTATCGTAATACTTTCAGTAAATTTGGAGTTACATCGTCCGAGGTCGGGACAAAACAGTTCGGTCTTGTATCGCATTTCCAAATTCTGTTTATAACGACGAGCGTCACGAGAGGACAAACGTTGTCTCGATTACTTCTAGTCATACTAGTAATACAAAATAATTCGTGAAGACACATTGTTCTTGTTAACGATGAATTTTACACCGAAATCACGTCGACGTACAGGTTACCAACTAGGTTATGACAGGTTTACCTGGCCTCGCCTTCCGTTTAACCTCTTTGATCCTCTTTTTTGCACGGTGATCTAATTTCAATTCATCAGTCATGGCTACACTTCTGTTATGTTACCTAATTAACCTACTTTCGATATATTTACAATTTACAATCGAGAAATATGCGTAACACGTCATTCAGTGGTAACTGGCTTCTCCTTCTTAGTTCGCATAAATCCCGTGAGGCGTATCAAAACATCGTCACCATCGTCACAAGCATGAACCCGGTCACACGTTTTCACATACGTAATTATATGCAGAACACGATGTCTAATCTAGCTCCGGTCTCGACAATAATTTCACACACACTACAGACATTTCGGTATGACCATTTATCGAAGCATATCGTTAAACATTTACTTCTATACGTGCACTCAGTAATGCAGAGGTGCTGAACACCAATTCTCGCGTTGCAGGCCTACGTGACAAGTAGCATGTCCTACCTACCGACACCGACCCGCAACAACTCTACCCGCAGATGTGTGCAATCGTACTTATGCTACTTCTAGAAATATCGATATCCTCGCTCTCTCGCCGCATACAAGTATATGCAGCCACCTGACACATTTGCATACATCATCAGCCTTTTATCCAAAGTACAACCGTGTCGGTATAAGACTCGCGCGTAGACCCTCGCCGTTCCACTAAATTTGACATTATTTATAAGCCTGACAGGAAGAATATGCTCATCAAATTATTTGTGCCGAAACACGGCATATATGACAATGAAATTTTGGAACGATCGCCGCTGCCGACAGAACATAGACGTGTCATCGTGTTTTTCTTTTATATCAACGAAGAGGACGAGTGTATATGTAGTAAAAATCTGATGTAACGTAACGGGGGGATAGTTGGTTGTATTCGTGGACCGTGGTGTCCGCGGTCGTTCAACGGTTCTCCAGACGCATGCGCGTTGGGCGAAGTTTACGCGGAACACCCGGATGTGCTGCGAGGAGCACGGCACGGTAAAAGGAAGAGGCATGACGCCATGTTTTGATGTCGTCATCCCCCCCAAACCGCTGTTTCTCGAGCAGCACACAATAGTCTGTCAGTGTTTTTCTGTTGCGCGCCTCGTGTCCCGTGTTCCTGGTGGCTGTTCTCGCCGTGCCCCCATCGTCGCGTCGAACGTGGTGACGCTTGCCCTTGGCCTCTGCGGAATCGCGGTCGCTGACGGGTGGCCAGCGAGTGGTGTCTTTTCATGTCCGGGGAAGTGACCGCGGAGCGGGGAGGTCCGCGAGCGTCGTCTACGTGGTGGTAGTGTCCTAGTGCGGGGAGGACGAGCGATCCCGATCCTCCGCCGAGCAGCACCCCTGGTCTGGTTACGTCACGCGATCCTGAGCTCGTTCGAGTCCGCGCGTGGGACGGATCGTGCCCGAAAAGTGGACGGCGGCGACGACGACGGGGACGAGGACGACGACGGCCCTGCTAAAATGGAGCTGCGCCTGCACTCGCCAGCCGGAGCAGAACCGATCGTCTATCAATGGCCCCTTACCTCCGGATCCGGATCCGTGAGTTTTAACACATTTTCACAGCGAATTCCACGACTTACGTGCGTTAAATCGGGGTATTCCACGGTGAAACTACTGTTCCGCGATCTGTCTCCCTCGTTCTCACAGCTGATCGTCGTATGTGTGTGTATCGTGCGACGCGAATCCCCTGGCATCGTTATCTTTATCGCGCGAGTCACGTTTATCTCGTTCTCGCGGCCCGATCTAGTTCTTGCTGATTTTTAATTAACGGCCGCGCGTCATTTTTAACAATTATTTACATATAGGTACACACAGTCATTAATTGGACCCCGTGTAGATCCGTGTGTCTGTGAAAATGTGATGTGTGCGTGCCCCGCGTATGCTAAACGCAGGCGTGTATGTATACATGAGGATTTTGGATTTAAGTATTTCACGGTCTTTGTTTATTCTGATAGCATTCGTTTTCCGGATTGAATATTCCGTGTATTTTGACTTAATTTTTGTATGCCGACGTTTCGTCAACGTTGCACTTAGCTTCGTCAGGGCTGTTGTAGGTTCTAATACTGAAGAAGCTGTGGTTCTCAGTATGCTTGGTATACACGATATAAAATACGTGCAGAGGTGTGAATACGAAGTGCAGCGATTAATTAATTGTAGGATCGTCACGATGGTGCGCTCGACGTCGTCGAAACGATGCGCTGGGTTTGCGAGGATCTGCCAGATTTAAAGCTGCCGTTGGAAAACAACATCCTGTGCGATTATGATACGAGGAATTACGAGAGTATGAAAAATTTGTGCGATAGATTTAATAGAGCGATCGACAGCTTGGTCCAATTGGTGAGTAACGACGACAGCTCTTTCTTCGTACCTGTGTATTAAAACTTGGCGTCTATAGGAAAAGGGCACTAGTTTACCGTCGCAGAGGTTGAATAAGCGGCCGAGTCGCGGTTTGTTGAGGCACATTCTGCAGCAAACGTACAACCAGGCGGTGGTAGAACCGGATAAATTGAATCAGTATGAACCGTTCTCGCCAGAGGTTTACGGGGAGACGAGTTACGAGTTGGTGTGTCAAATGATAGATCAGATCGACGTAACGGAGGACGACGTGTTCGTCGATCTGGGATCCGGAGTCGGGCAAGTGGTTCTCCAGATGGCCGCTGCGACGTTATGTAAAATTTGTATCGGCGTCGAGAGAGCCGACGTACCGTCGAGATATGCACAGGTACGTCTATTCTTAAGGATACCCTTGAGCGTGACGTGACGTTTATTAATCACGATGTATTTCATGCGCACAAGTCTCTTGTTTCTGTCAAACACATTAGAGCATGGAAGTAAACTTTCGTAAATGGTTGAATTGGTATGGAAAGAGATGCGGTGAATATCGTTTGGTAAAAGGCGATTTTTTAGCCGACGAACACCGCGAGAGCATCACTGGAGCTACGATAGTTTTTGTAAATAATTTTGCATTCGGTCCGACGGTGGATCATCAACTGAAGGAACGTTTTGCGGACCTACGTGACGGCGCACGTATCGTATCGTCGAAATCCTTTTGCCCCCTTAATTTTCGCATAACGGATAGAAACCTTAGCGGTAACATAAATTTACATTTAACAGACTCGGTCGTGCATTCGTAACGATTGATGGGCATATATATTTATTTATAGATATCGGTACGATAATGCACGTCTCGGAGATGTCGCCGTTGAAGGGATCTGTCTCTTGGACCGGTAAACCGGTGTCTTATTATTTACACGTGATCGATCGTACGAAGTTGGAACGTTATTTCCACCGCTTGAAGAATAATAAACAGGGCGGCGACGAAAACTCTGATTCTGTGATAAATAACACTGCCAGCAGTAGTAGTCATAAGGTAACAAGTAGGGCCGAGAGGGGCGACAGAGCTAAACGAGATCTGTCGAGACAGTTGGACAGCCCGAATCATTCCGAGCAGCAAGGAACGAACAGCGACTCGGACATGGACGAGAACAACATGAAGAATCGTCGACAGCCGAATAAGATACGCAGAAAGTTGAACAGGAAGTCTAACGGCATACCGAGACCTCCGGCGAGGGGCAGGCAGAGGGGAAGAGGCGTGAAGAAATCGAGGCCGAAAAAAGCGATCAATATATCCGGGTTGGACTTGTTGCACAGCCAAACGTTGCTCAGCACGTCGCCGCAGGCCCTGGGAAAGAAACCACCGCCCGCACCCGGATGTGTCGATCAGCAGCTATCCTCTCTGTCGCTTTCGCTGCAGTCGCNACATGAAGAATCGTCGACAGCCGAATAAGATACGCAGAAAGTTGAACAGGAAGTCTAACGGCATACCGAGACCTCCGGCGAGGGGCAGGCAGAGGGGAAGAGGCGTGAAGAAATCGAGGCCGAAAAAAGCGATCAATATATCCGGGTTGGACTTGTTGCACAGCCAAACGTTGCTTAGCACGTCGCCGCAAGCCCTGGGAAAGAAACCACCGCCCGCACCTGGATGTGTCGATCAGCAGCTATCCTCTCTGTCGCTTTCGCTGCAGTCGCATTCCACCTCGGTGCACGAAGAACTGAGTATACCACCTGCCCCGGCCGCCACTCCTTACGCGTTGCAGATACTTTTGGACTTGTACAGGTACATCATTTACCATCATCATCCGTCGGAGCAATGTTTCTCGCGGCGAACGCGGTTTGTCTATAATCGTGTGTGTCTGTCTGTCTCTCTCTCCGTTTAGGGACCAATTCATGCTCATGCTAGAATCGATGAGAACCCCTTCGTACAGAGTGTCGGTGAACACGGACATCGCGAAGGAAAGGGAGAGAAATTCGAAATTGCAGTCGAGAGCGGCGCAGCTAGAAAAACAGATAAAAGTATTGATCGACGACAGCGTGGCGCTCTTGAAGGCGAGAATGACCGAGCTGGGTATAAACGCGACTTCGCCCGGAGACCTGCTCGCGAAGGCCAAGGAGATAGTGCTCAGGCATAAACAGTTGCAAGCGAAGGCGAGTAAGTTGCAGGCTCAGGTCGCATCCATGGAGAACGAACAGTCGAGGTTGACGGCGATCAGACATCAGGAGTTGCACGATAAATATTGTAATCTGTTGAACGCGAACGGCTTGACGAGCTCGTCGTCGCCGTCCCTCACCCAAGATTACATTCTGAAGGAAATTTTCGCGACGTTATCGCAACGGAAGAGACTACAGTGTCAGGTACTGTACAGCCTCCTCTCCCTTCTCGGTTTCTTACACAGTCCGATAAATCTGTAGGTGTCCAAGCTGGAGCACGAACTGAGCGCGTTAGAAAGGACTAGCAGTGAGAAACACATAGCCATGGCTCAGCAGCAGCAGCAGCAGCAGCAGCAGCGAGACGCGGTAGGATCCAAGCTTTCGCAGAATCAACATCACTACCATCATCATCATCATCATCAACAACAACAGCTGCAGCAAAACGGTAAGAGCAGCGGTGGTTCGTCGCGGAAGAACAGGGAAGCACGATCCAGGTCTCAAGACTGGCCCGAGGTACCCGACATCGGAAAGATACAAGAGAACAATCCGGAGATACTGGCGCAGAAAATTCTCGAGACCGGCAGGCAGATCGAGGCCGGCCGGATACTGAACAGACAGATTCCTAACGTTAGCAACAATTGTAGAACCAGACTGCCACAAGCGTCTCTCAGCTTTTCTACTACTTCGTCGTCCATCTTATCCTCGCAATCGCAAATGAACAATAAAGATACAATGAGTAGAACTCAGGAGCCTCCCAGAGTCGCGAACTTCGAAGACAGATTAAAAAGTATTATTACCAGCGTTTTGAACGAAGATCAACAGAACAGGACTAAGCAACAGCTACAACAACAACAACAGCAGCAGCAACAACAACAACAGCAGCAGCAGCAGCAACAACAACAGCAGCAGATGCAGCTACAGGTGCAATTACAAAATCAGACTGACGCAGACAGAAAACGTCTCGCGATACCACAGAACGTTTCCACTCCCGATTACACACAGGTGACGTAACGTTGCCATTCCGATACGTGTGACAACGGGATATATAATTGTAATCCATTTCTTCGCAGGTTTCACCGGCGAAGCTAGCACTTCGGCGTCATCTCTCGCAAGAACGGCTTACCTCTCATCTCACGCCGTCCGACAGGCCACCGATCGAAACGAGGCAAACGAGTCACGAGAATCGCGTCGTGTCAGGAGGAAGTGGCATTCTCGGTACCAAGACCATCGGCGATTTGGTCAGCGGGGAGATAGAGAGAACGTTAGAAATCTCCAATCAATCTATAATAAATGCTGCTGTAGACATGAGC